>JAKELI010000576.1:0-29577 GCA_021525025.1 Lactarius hengduanensis
CAGAGCCAGAGCCACCCCGAGCCAGAGCCACGCCCCGAGCCAGAGCCATGGCCAGAGCCACACCCCGAGCCAGAGCCACGCCCCGAGCCAGAGCCATGCCAGAGCCACACCCCGAGCCAGAGCCACGCCCCGACCCCGAGCCACACCCCGAGCCAGAGCCACACCCCGACCCCGAGCCACACCCCGAGCAACTGCCACTGCGACTGCCCGAACCACAGCCCGAGCCACGCCCCGAGCCACGCCCCGAGCCACAGCCCGAGCCACAGCCAGAGGAGCCACAGCCAGAGGAGCCACAGCCAGTGGGGCCAGAGTCAGAGCCCGATCCCGAGCCAGAGGAGCCACGGCCAGAGCCACAACCCGAGCCCGAGCCCGAGCCCGAGCAAGGGCCAGTACCAGAGCGGCTACATGCAAAAGAGCGAGGGCAACGCGACCTTCACTGTATACACGGGCTGCAGCACGCCCGGTATGTCCTGCCAGACATCATGTTTCGCACACCGACTGACGAAATTATGACAGCGTGTGGAATAGTCGCCCACGGCTACACAGCCGCGATCAATCAGCTCGCGTTCGGTGCGCCCGGGGCGGCGGCGCAGGGGACGCGTGCGGGCGCTGCTTCAGGGTGACGGCTACCAAGGACCCGTACTCGCCGTCGTTCAAGGGTCCGTTCAAGAGCATCGTCCTCAAGGTCACCGATCTATGCCCGTACGCACTAAACGAGAACTGGTGCGGACAGTCGCTCTCCGAGCCTCTCAACCAGTTCGGCGCGGCGGTGCAGTGAGTGGTCTCCTCCTCCTCCCCCCCTTTCTGGCGCGCTTAACGATCCCAGCTTTGACCTGTGCCATGACTCGGGCGCGGATAAAGCGTTCTTCCCTGAGGGACGGGGCGCGCTGAGCGGCTATTACGAAGAGGTATCGTGCAGCGAGTGGTCCGGTTATGATGGCCCACAGCTCTGGAATGGTGCATGCCTCGCTGGCAAATCGGCTAAGTTGTGGCCCTTGGTTGCCTGTGGCAATACGGGTATGGAGCTCTCTCCCCTACCTACGCCACGAGGAATATAGCTCACATCCACCCTAGGTAATCCACCCGCTTGAACGAGTTGGGGATGACTGCAGGACAAGGTAGCGATGATCGGGGGTAGGAAGAACTCACGTAGCAAGTCGTAGCTCCCCCAAATATACCAGCTGTGGCCTCATTGATCCATTAAGTAGAGTTCTAGAAGTCTTTACAGTAACATGGCATAATCTCCAGTTATACGTTGCACACCTCGGGATCTATTGAGGATCCTCCGAGGTTCTGTCGTCGGCTAACCAGGTAAAACACTCGGCGTCCGGTGTTTGACACCGGTTTTTTTTTACGTTCAACTGGGGCTATGACCACTCCCTTGGCGTCACTTGGTAAGTACACTATAGTTGCATCAGAAATAGTAAAGAGGAGCATTTGCCGAAGAATCGTTCAACCAAGCAGATCCCCGACTGTCATAACAGAAGTTACGGTAGCTAGGATGGCAAAGATGGGTGTGTCTGCTCACTATCGCAACGGGCCCTGCCCTCTAAATAAAGGGGTGGCGAGACTGTAAGTTGGATTGGAGTCGTCCATTTTTGGTCGAAAAATCGGTCGTTCCAAGGGGTTTCCCGCGCTAAAAGCTTCAGCTTCAGGGCTCAGTGTAGTTCTTCCCTCGCGTTCTCCAGTGTGCCGCACTTGCGCGCGGCCTTAGCAACTCCAGCGCGACACGTTCCCGACCCCGGCGGCCACATATACGAAGTTTCGCGCCGTACCGAAGCGTGCGCGACCATTTCCGACCACCTGTGACCAACCAATGCCGTTTCCACTCCCGACCTCGCAGAACATCCGCCCGCACCGTACATGCAGCCTTTGCCGCTCGGTCAACTCAGTCTTGCTCGGTCTTGTTCGGTCACGTGCATCCATTCGGTCAGTTCGGTCATCTCGATCATCCTAGTATCCGAGGCCCCTGTTGGCACCGCGGCCTCACTGGTCACCTGTGATGGCCCCGGCACCGGCCACCGAGAGCTCTTGCGACCTCCCATCATGGCCTCGCTCTACGGGTTTGTGAAACGGCTCTATCTTGTGCGTACTATGCCCAGTTTTTTTGCCACGATCATATACTGATAGGATAAACCCCCCTAAACGGACCGGAGGTGTTTTACCCACCCGTCCCAGAAGAGCCCACCGCATCGCCATTGCGTGTGGGATCCTCGGTGCGGCGAGAATCGCGCCATTGCGCTGATTCTACCCGGAAGAACCATCCAGACGCAGTAGTGAGTGCTTCGCTCTGCTGCGCGGGACCGAGGGCGTTGCGGACGCTTTCGCAAAGAAGAACGGCCATCCCAAAAGCATATGGCGGGTCAGGGGCGTATCAAAGTACGTTGTCGATTTGTTCTAATAACCACGCGGGATGCTACAGTAATTAAATTACGAATCGCAGAGCTGTTGGACGACCCCGAGATCGACGTCGTGTATAACCCGGTACGTTACGCGTCGCCCAGTTGTGAATACCCGGGTGACTTGGGGCACAGCTGCCAAATGGCCTCCATTACGAATGGACTATGAAAGCGCTCGCAGCTGGAAAACATGTCCTCCTCGAAAAGCCAAGTGCTAATACTGCCGAAGAAACGCGCAAGATGTTCGCATTCGCTCAGGAAAAGGGCCTCGTTCTATTGGAGGCATTCCACTATCGGTAGGTCGCACGGGATTTTCCTCGTCGGCGCGGGTCGGTGCTCATGCATACTGGGAAGGTTCCATCCCGCAACACGTCGCGTGAAGGCAATAATCGACAGTGGCGAGCTCGGCACGTTGACAAAGATTGAAGCCAACTTGGGTCTCCCAGGCTTCTTCGTCAAGGACAGCGACATCCGGATGATATATGACCTGGGTGGTGGCGCCATGATGGACATGGGATGCGAGTTTTCACACTTCCCTCTTCACCCGGGGATCTCACCGAGACGTTCGTTTCCTGCAGGCTATGTCATGTCCATCTCGCGCTATTTGGCAAATGCCGACCCGACAAAGGTCATCAGCGCAAATGCAGAAGTACTTCCAAAGTTCCCTCGAGTCGACATCGGCACCACCGCCACGCTTGCCTTTCCCTCGTCGGGAGGGGGCGCCACCGATGGGTCCGCGGACGGCCTCACGGCGACCCTTTTGACGCACTTCCGGCTTCCACCGCTGTTGTGGTTCCTTCCGCGCTGGCCGAAGGTGTCTGTGCGTGTATCTGGGACGCGCGGTACCGTCGAGCTGAGCAACTTTGCTGGTCCGTGGGTGCATCACACCATCACGGTTGAGAGCTCGGAACAGGCGGGTGGGCGATTGCGGAAGCGCACGGAGAAGCATTACGGGAACCTCGGGTGGACAACGTGAGTGTCTTCTTCTCACCGTGCACCGCCATCTGCCCCTCTGATGTGTGGACGTTTGTGCGCAGATACCGCTACCAACTAGAGGCATTCGTTGACAAGTTACGCGGCCGCACACCCGAGCACTGGTACGACGCCCAGGACTCTATCACCAACTTGGAGTGGATAGAAGCCGTCTATAAAGAAGTCAGTCGCCTCTTTCTCCCCGGGAAGAGTGACTTCGTTGGGCTGATACCCATATTGTCAGACCGGGCTCGGGCCCCGTCCTCCATCAACTGCCCAGGTACCATAAATTTCCCACATCGGACCCTTTCCAGGCTGTTCTTCTCCTACAGTATTTACCACTTCACTCTACTCGGTTGGAAGTCAAGCGTTTTCGGTGACCGGCATTCCTTCGTGTGTCTGCCTTCATGTATCCGCGCGTGCGCCAGTGCATCGGTCTTGCAATGCATCGCTTTTCGTCCTCGTCCTTCAACACACGGTGTACATGCACATTCACGCACCCTGTTTGGAACGGACGGCTATGTCACGCCGTTTTGTTCACGCTTATTTGCTGTTGGCACCCGTCCTACCGCCACCACGGATTTCCGCATGGCCCTCCATCTTTGGGCCACTCTTTCTGGACCTTTCTACATTACGGTAAATGTCTGAGCGTGTTTACCGGTCATTTCGGAGTTGTCGAGGACATTTCAAACCGCCGTGTCATAATGTCATAGGCACAATGCTATGCTTCCCTTGCCGCGTAGATGCCCCCCGGCACCCTAGCGCCCAGTCTTGAAAAGGACGCACGAGTCCGGCTGCATTGTAACCTCACAAGTGGTCGTCTTCTGTTGTTTCTCCTGGCCAGCCAGCGAGCGCCGAGCCGTAGTCTCGGCGCCGTTATATTATCTGCAAGCTGGACAGTATGGTCAGGAAATTGGCACTCAATCTCCTGCGACTACTTGAAGACTCGTAGCACAAAACCCACTGCATGACTACGTTGTTCAATTCAATCACTATTAGCCAACCCATACATCCCACACGGTCAACTCTCCCTCACTGCGTATATTTACACTAGATCAGTTCACCCCACCCTCCGCCGACCCTTCCCCTTCCCCTCCTCCATCCTCCTTTCTCCATCCTCCGTCCTCCATCCTCCGTCCTCCATCCTCTCACCCCTCCCCCACGGGCTTCACAGAACACACACTCCCATCCCTGAAACCCAAATAACTGCTGACTTCTTGCTCATCTTTGTACGACAAGGTTTTTTTTTTCTTTTTTTCTTTTTTTGATCCATTTTTTGTACGACAAGTTCAGATGGAAAATCAACGCCGCATTCGGCCCAGAGACCGACATGTACGGAACTATACATGCCGCATCTTCAAGTGCTCATTTCGTTCGGTGCCTCGTTCTATAGATCCCACCTACTCCAGAACATCCCGGCCCCGCTTTCCAACCAAACATGCCCACATACCAACAGGGCGAAGATCCGACCATCCAGAATTGCTCCTGTGCACGGTGTTCTGATGTCCAGCGCACTCAAGCTGGACTGCCGACTTGGTATCCCAACGTTGGACAGCAGGATCCAATGGACTTCGGCGTAGGCAGTTTTGCGATGGCAATACCCATCCCCACAGCTGATCTCTCGAAAGGATCCCGTTGTGAACCAGGATAACAATCGTGCCGAAAGTGCTATGATCATACCTAACCGCGCATGGGCACAGTTTATGCCTCCGCAAACTGCCGTGAGCGCTACCCTTCTCCCCCCCACATACACATTGCTGAGTTCTTGACATAGAACTCCGGCCATGCAGCTATCCACGAAAGAGCAGGCCCTCCGAACATGGGGTCGGCCCAGGCTCCGACGCTCGATGCGTCGATTGCAGAGAGTCGGAGGCGCCTCGCGGGTCGCTACCTCAACAACCCCGACGCATATGTGACCACGATCCGCCTGGAGCCGGGACCATCTGGTCAATTCCAAGTCATCATCACACCCGAAATGACCGACATCGTCTAATAATACCGAAAGGAGACGAATAATGCAAGATATGGTTTTATGTTCGCTCTGATTGTCCTGTCACGTAGTATGTGCTTCTTGGCTTTGTACCTCGCTTTGCCGCAGTCGCCTCCCTGTAAAAATAGAGTTTGAAGTTCCGGGCTGGTGTCTCAGAATAGGAACTAATGGTCTGCCTGCTAGTCAACTGCGGGAGCGAAAATCTCGCTAGGGAAGTCCAGATTGATAGACGAATGTTAAAAACACATAACGGCGGTTAGGAAAATCTAATCTTTCATCTTTTCTCACGCCGAGTTGTCGGTTATTTGATGTAATTACGTAATATCATCGCTCTCAGTTTCCTTGCTTTGCGTGCAAGGAACGGTGACTTAGTACCGTCAACAATGTACCCACAACTCTTGAGCCGCGCAGACGAGACGAGCTGCGTCATGAGGGTACGTTACGAGAGAAAAACTCTGGAATACAGATGCAGCTAGGATATATGATGCTGGTGTGGTTGTGTGTAGTAGCAGATGAAAAAAGTGAATAACTACCCGGTGAAGTGGCATGAAAGGGGGGGGGAGGAGATGGTGGAAGTTGGGTGGGGGGAATTAAAGAGAGGGAAGAATCACTACTACACGAGAGAGGGAAAAGGATTTCGTATAAGACAGATGCAAGTTGCTCACAGCGTAGTCAGACAACACTCAAAAAAAAAGAAACAAAGAAACAAACAACAGGCCACGATCATGTACGTGACGAAAGAACAAAAAAAAGGAAAGGTATAGAGAAGGTAGAAATTCAGAGCTCGGGCTCGGTGGTTCGGCGTGGAAAGCACGTCACTCACTGTCCCAGCAGCGCCATACGAAGCGTCAGCACGCGATCATCCGACACCAGGATGATCTCCTCTCGCCCTCCTCCCCCATTCGGTCCATACGGGGGTGGCGGCTGCTGCCCGGGATACACCGGGTGGCGTGGGCAGTTGTCCTGGGTACGGCTGGCCGTACGCGGGGAACGACGTGTGTCCGTTAAATGCGTTGTGCGGATAGGGCGGCGCGTTCCCGTGCCCAAGCTGCTGCTGCCGTTGTACGACGAGAGCGAGCTGCGGGACATCACGCGTGTACGCCTGCTGCAGCGAGGGCGGCGTGTCGGTGAATAGGCATCCGCAGGTTGTTGCCTTGGATGACCTGCGACATCGAGCCTGTCTCGACGTTGCGGATCTCCACGAATGTGGGCTCGAACGCGAGCACGTAAGGGTATTGGAATGCTATGTGGTGGTGGTGGTGGTGGTGGTGCATATGAGGCGACTGCACACGCGAACCGAACAGTTCAACTCACCAAAGCTCGTCGGTGCTCCTTCCCAGGAGACCAAAAAGTGCTTCCGTGACCTACGGCCGCCGCGGTTGATGTAGAACGCAAACTCTATAGCACCAAAAAAAGTCTGTTCCGTTGTACTTTGTGCTGGGAAACAACACACACCATCATAGCACAGTAAAAACTCGTTCTCGATGCGGTAGATCGCAACAGGCTTCGGCCGCGTGTTGTCTCCTCTCCGCCGTACAAAGTCGAGCGATTCGTCGCTGGGGTCGAGCAAGCCCTGGGTGTCGAGCGTATCCGGGTCGATGATCTCGAACCCGTTCACGCATGCAACACACAACTTTGTTCGCAAGAAGTGAATCGAGCTCGACTGCACGGGGATGTAAAACTCCTTGTAGATCCGCAGCGTGTCGTTCCCGCCTTGTAGCAGCTTGCGGAACGTCGGCTTGTTCCTCCCACGCACGTTCTGGTCGATCGGCTCGAATATCTTGATCGTGCTAGAGAGCGGACTCGTCTTGACAACGCAGACGAACGTCCGCCCGACGCACACGCCCGACTTGAAAAACGATGTATGCGCAGCAATACGCTTAGCACGCTTCAGCCCGGCAAGCGGATCCATCGCCTCGAGTGCGTCCAGTGGGAACGTAATTACCTGGCCCTCTAAAATAGCAAAGACAGTCAGACCGTTGGTTGGAGGGGAAGGAAGTACACGACGTACCTGACAACACGATTAACAGCCCATAATCGTCCAAAACGTCTACCTGTGCGACATCTGTCAGCGCAAGCACTTTGATTGGTTCTCGATCTGGCTCCCGTAAATCTTGGAAGTAGACCCCGTCGAACGTGCCATATTCGACCTTCTGCCCACCACCTATGCAACACCCTCGCGTGTCAACACTCGCTCACAACTAATGCCAGTGATGATCACTCACTGAACGGGGCTGCGCAGTTCGCACGGTTCACGGACTGGAAGAACCCCTCGGAGAGTATGTCCATCTCGAAGAACACTGGCTCCGCTCGCGCATGAGATCCTGCTGGCGCGTGATGTTCTCGATCCACTTGCGATGGTTTACGTGCGTTGCCGCCCAGAGGGTCAGTTGGTAGAAACTTGCGCCCCAAGTGCACAACGTGATAGAGAAACCAAGCTTTGCCTCCGCCCTCGAATTTGACTGGAATTATGGGCGGGTACGGCTGTGCGTGGCGATCACCGCTCTGGATAAGCTGTTGCGCTTCGGGCGCGAGGAGACGATAGGCCGCATGCCAGTTTCGTCCGTAGGCGATGATGAGAAGGAGTTCGAAGCGGAATCGGCTATAACGGGTCGTCAAGGTCTATGGAAGCTGTAAAAGCAGGACTCTGCGTACCCGCCGATAGACCTTGAACTGGTCTGCTTTTTCTTCTGCTTGGCCATGAGCAACGCATGGTCAGCAAGAAAACCGAAAGCTCTCCACTGTCGCTTTGCGAACCACCGCGGCGCTTCAGGGTGCCTTTGTATACCAACTCACGGCCTTCTTCCTTCAACCTCAGATCCATAATTGCGAAGACAAGTCAAAACTGCGAGGAAGACTTTGTCATTCGTTTTATAGCACGTACCACCTGCTCACCCGGACGGAACAGGAGTTGCTGCTCCAGCTGCAACAAGTTGAACCTGTTCTCCGCTCGACCCGTTTGGAGATTGACCTCGGCAAGAATTCGCGCACAAGCGTGACGACCTTTGGTATCTCCTGTTTGTCGGGAGCACTCTTCGGATGTTTGCTTCAACACGGCCTCAAGGAGCAGCGGGTATCGCGCGAGACGAGTGGTCGGTTTGGTCAGATACGCGTTGAGTTCAAGCTTGCGCGAGTCAGGCCGCCGCTCCGTTTCCTAAACCAACACCTCAACCTGATATCAAAAAACGCGGCAAGGCGCCATCGAACGTACCTCGGACAAACTGTGCAAACGCCGTGGTTGAGCTCTTCTCTTTCCAAACTCGTACTTGCCGTACAGCTGATGTGCGCCGTAGGATACAAAAGGGGCAAAGAGCGGCACGATATCAAGGAATATATCTGCTATTCCCTCGATGACGGCGTACGACTTTTGACGCTTGTTGAGCGCATCGCGCAAGCGGGTGTTGACCCCGATGACGTCGTGGATATTCCAAAAGACTTGCTCGATAAAGTCAGCGCGACGTTGTTCGGGGGATGATATCCGACGCGCTGAGCGGGGCTATCCAAACCTATTCTCTTATTAGCACGCACCGAACGAGGAGGCGTCAGAACCAAGCATACATCGCGCAAGTACTCCATGTCGCGCACGAAATCGCGCTCGGTATAGATGACCTCGTTGATCGCCTCCTGCCGCCTCTTCTCTTGATCGGACACGCTGTCTACGATCTCTTTGGACACGGTATGTATCCAAAGCAAGCCTGGTTTCAACATGGTCCAAGTCGCCAAGCTCTCACGGCTGAGCTGGCGCTTAATGCCAAGCCCCCCGGGTTGCGATTTCGAGTGTATCTGCTCAAGCCGCCGGGGGCACGTGATAGAGTAGCACAAACGTCTCTGGAACATGTCGGGGAATAGCAATCCGTCAAGAGAGTAAATACCCCAATCGGAAAGTAGCACGTCCTCAGCCGCGTCCGTCGAAGGAGCAGCGGTCGTATCCGGATGTTTCCCTGGATCCGACTCAGTCGACGCCTCGTTGGAGGGCGAGCCAGTGTCACGCGTAGTAGCCGAGTCAGGAGGGATACTCGTACTCTGCGAGCCAGGAGACGTAACGGGTGGAGGTGAGAGTTCACCCGAAGTGGAAGGGACTGCCGACACGTGTACGGAACTGGTAGACATCCGATGAGGAGTCGCGTAGCCGATGATCATACGTGACGGCATGAAAGTACTTTTGGGCATCGAGGGCACGCCCTAGGAGAAGAGCAGGTTGCGATCGGTCGTCTTGATGATGTATGCGATCTTGTCTACCGCCTGACGCCCATCGAACGCGTTTCTTGTAGGTGAGCCCGTCTTTGACGATGTCAGAGAGTGCGATGCGTGCACGGAGGGCTTCGGCAACGCGAGAAAGTAGAGCAGGGTATACAATAGGCGGGCGGTGAGGATGCGGGGACGGAGAAGAAGGTTGCCCGAGTTGAGAAGGCACAGGGCGAAGACGTGAAGTAGAAGCGGGGGATGGGACTGTTTTGATCTTGGTGGGAAGAACGAGCGTGGGTGGAAGCGGTTGCAGACATGGACCGGGTGCGGTCCTGCACCTGCAGCGAACGATCACGGCGGAAGGGGCCGGGCATGGTGCGGGCGGACTCGGAAGAACGGCGGTTAGCATTCGTTGAGCCTGAAGCAGAAGGATCGACATGGGTGGAGGAAGCGGAACCCGCACGGGAGGCGGCCGGGGTCATGAGGGCAGCAGTGTCGAGCTGAAGTGAATAGGGTTAGAGGTAGGGACGGAAGTACCGGAGTAACCGGAATCGGTGGGAGCGAATAGAGTTTGAATCTGGGGGAGGACTGTTGTCGTTGTGTGGATAAACGGTGGTGGGCAAGTGTTGGTTGGGGAGGTTGATAATAAGACTGACGAGGCTGCTTGCTGGCTGAATGGTACGATGGGATTAGCTGTGAACCCAAAAGGCGACTCGGCGCATGGAGTGATACATACACGAACGAGAATTCGCCCAAGGTAGTTCCGAGTCGTCGGTGTCACTCGGGCTGCTCTCGTCGTCGTCAAAATCAAGACCGAGCCTACCGTTGTCAACGTCGATGTTGACGCCAAGGTGGGGTATGTTGGTATGACTTCGGCTGGCAGCGCCATTTTGATAACGGGAATCGTGCTCGTACTCGTAGGCTGGTTGTTGGGGTTGTTGCGGCTGCTGCAGTTGCTGAGGAGGGGGTGGTGGGCGAGGGCCCCATGGACCCTGCTGCTGCGCGACGGGACTGTTATGGTAAGCTTGGGCCTGATATGCTTGAGGGGGAATGAGGCTTTGACGGGGAAAACGACTCGTAATTAGGGTCGGCCGGGTCATCAGGTTGTTGGGGATACGCGACTTGGGAGAGATGGTTACTGGGAACGGGAGAAAGGGAAGATTGAGGGTATTGAGGTTGGTAGGAATAGTTTGGATACGCCCAAGATTGGTTCTGAGGTTGGGTTGGGGCGGAGCGTAGAAAGACTGACGGGAACTGGGTTGTTGCTGGAGATAGGGATGAGGAGAGAAAGAGGCGGAGGTGGAGGGGTAGTGTTGGGGGTTGGTGGAAGGGTAAGGATATTGATTCTGAGGGTAATTGGGAGCAGGGGGGTAGTTCTGAACGGATGACTGGCCGGGAGAGTGATGGTGAGGGACACTGGGACGGCCAAAGATGGATTCGTAGGCGGTGAGTCTCTTGTCCGGTTGTCGTGGACCAAGTGGTCTGTCCATCATTCAGATGAGTCGAATGAGAGAACGTCGAAGCGGGCAACGTTGACCCAGAGGGGGAATCGAGGCGAACGCGGGCCACAGGATAGCAGTGAGTAGGTGCAAGTTTAGGGCGTGGTCGAAAACGAGGGAACAACGAATTCAGATTACCCTTATCTTTTATTTTTTCTCGCTTTTTTCTTTTTCGGACAGAAAATATCAGAATCATCTACAAAACACGACGACGCCGTCCTCGACCCGTTGTCGCCTTTCAAAAACACTTTCTCAATGGCGATTTGTGAAGATCTTGGAACCTCATGTGATTTTGATTGCCTATGATTCGTTATGTAAGCCGGATCGGAGTGTGGTTATCACCCGCTCACTCGCTCTTTTCTCTTAACCCTGGTAGGACAAGGACAATGCCACCCCGTCTTTCCTATCGTCGTAATCTCCGTCATCCATCTTTGCCTCCTACCGTCACCACCCCCGCTCTCCGCATACCCTCCTACTCCACCGCTATCTCCGTCATGCCCGTGCATCCTCCCTCTCCTCGCCCTGCAAACTGGAAATCTGCTGCCCCAGCTCCCCCCGCAGGCACCACTACCTTTTCCGCCCAGTCTACGCTTCCCAGCCTTCCTGTGCTGCCTCTTGCCCCTACCCTGGACAGACTGAGGCGTACTCTCGTGCCCATTGCGCATGACCCCGCCGAGCTCGCAGATACAGAGCGGAAGATCGACGCGTTCGCCAGTGGTATTGGGCCAGAACTGCAGCGTCGCCTCGAAGCGTACGCCCAGGGCCGGCCCCAGTGGCTTGAGGAATGGTGGGATGACGGCGCCTATCTATCCTACCGTGACTCTGTTGGTGGTCCTTTTTCTCCCCAAGACGATTTCGCTCAAATATGTGACAGGTTATGATCAATGTGTCATATTACTGTGCGTTGCGAATTCACTGTTTCCTGCCCGTAAACAAGTACCAACTTTCCCGTAGATGGATTTGTCGATCCGCCGAATGCGGCGCAGGGTCTGCTCGGTCCCAGTGCCGCGCGGTACCGTGCCGCGTCTCTCACGCGCGCCGCGATGCTCTACCGCCGTGCCTTGAAGCGCGGCGAGGTGCCTGCCGAAGGCACCAAAGATACCCCGTTCTGCATGGACACGTACCGGTTTGTCTTCAACCCCATTTGGACCGCATACTTGTTGACAATGTCCAGGTGGATGTTCGACTGTGCGCGCGTTCCGGGAACCGAGGGTCTCGACTGGAGCGTGTCGCACGCCAAAGAGGGTGACACTAGCGGCGACGGGCATATCGTCGTAGTCCGCAACGGTCACTTCTTGGCGCCTTGACGCTGCTCAGGATGGGCGCATCCTCAGTACGGTTGAGCTTGAGGCGTAAGTCCTGCAATTCACACCCTCCGCAGCTTGCTTCATGCGTTGAGTGTAGTCAGATCGAACGCATCGTCTCCGCATCGTCGACCCGACTTCCTGCCGTTGGCGCGCTAACCGCCTCGAACCGAGACCTCTGGGCGTCCGACTACGTGCATTTGCGCTCCCTCTCGCCGTCTAATGCCGCGCTGCTCGACACAATTCACTCGGCCGCGTTCGTACTCTGCCTTGATCCGGCGACCCCAGGCGACTTTCTGACGACATCGCGCTTCCTCTGGCACGGCGCCCCAAACGGCCTGCGCGACCGCTGGGTGGACAAGCCGATACAGATGATCGTGTTCGACAGTGCGCGAGCAGGGCTCATGGGCGAGCACTCGGTCATGGACGGCACGCCAACTTTGACGTTCACTGATGCAATCTGCACCGCGCTTGCGGACCCTGCGTTCGACCATGGTTCGCCGTCGCATCCCACGAGCTCCGCTGAACCCGTAGAGCTGCAGTGGACCCTCGACGGAACGCTGGAGCGCAGCATTGCGCGCGCGGAGCAGGACGCGGCGGCGCTGGTGGCGACGCAGGCGGTGAACGTCACCAAGACGGGCTACGGCAAGCGCACGATCAAGGCGGCGCGGGTGTCGCCGGATGCATGGGCGCAGCTGCTCGTGCAGCTCGCATACGCGCGGCTGTTGCGCGCTCGGGGAGAGAAGCGACAGGGCGGGACGTACGAGAGCGCGACGACGCGGCGGTTCTTCAAGGGCCGCACGGAGGTCATTCGGGTCGTCACGAGCGAGGGCGACGCGTTTGTGCAGGCGATGATGGCGGAGAAGAGAGTGAGCACGGATGAGAAGAAGGCGTTGTTCGAAAAGGCAGCCAAGGTGCACGTCGCGAATGCGCAGGCTGCGGGCCGGGGAGAGGGCATTGATCGGCATTTTCTCGGTGGGTGCACTTTTTGTGTGTCTGCCTTACTGCGCTGATGGTGGTTGTGGTTGTGGTTGTTGTCCAGGCCTGAAGAAGGTGCTGAAGGAGGGCGAAGAAGTTCCGGAACTGTTCGACGATCCGCTGATGAAGCGGGCGAGCCATTGGGTATTGAGCACGTCTGCGCTGGTCTCGCAGCACCTGCGCGAGTACGGTTGGGGCGAGGTGTGTATCGGCCCGAACGCGCGTGTTCTCACTAATGAGTATTAGGTTGTGCCGAATGGCTTTGGGGTCGCGTACCTCACCTGCTTTGACGGTGCGTCTGAGTTGATGGGACAACTCGGGTTCGGTCGATCGCTGACACTTATATACAGACTACATGCAGTTCACGGTCACGTCACGGACGGAGATGCCAAACGAGGAGTTTGTGGGTGAAATTTCGCGCGCTGCGGAGGACCTGTATGGATTGTACTTCGGAGGGGAGGTGCCCGCGTCCCGGCTGTGACTGCGGTCTCGGGGTATAGACGGACTTTACGGGAGGACACGGAAAAGCAAAAAGGGGAACTAGAGTGTCGCTCTTACAGATTCACATGAGAGAGATTGTGTCTGAGTGATTTGAATGTGACACCACCGCCGAATCGGAAACGGAGCGAGACACAAACCAAAGCACTCGATCTCATAACGACCATGACAACCCACCACCACCTTTAGCGCTATTTCATGTCTTCACCGCCCCACCACGACGACTCTCCTCGCCCCATGCCTACACGACTCCTCTCATCCCTCAAGCGTCCATTCTCCAGACCAAAGAACGACCACGACAGAAACTCCTCTTCGGTCCGTTTCTCAATTTCTCTCTCGGCCCCCCTCTCTCCTAACTCTTCGCAGCCCGAACGCACCCGCGGGCCCATCCATGGCGAGGCCCCACCGAACTACCAGCAGATCGCCATGGGGCTCCACCTCTCCCGCACACCCCACTTCCCTGCGCACATAGCCCACCTATACCCTCCCTCACCACAACCGCGCCTCCACCGGAGCCCGTCCTCACCCAGCAGCTCCTCCACGCCTCCACGCACGCCGCCCCGGACACGCGCGAGCTCCCTCTCCCTATGCCCGCCCTCCTCCTCCTCGCGCTCACGCTCGCACGCACATTCGCCCCCCCGCTCGCCCTCGCGCCTCCTGCCCCCGCCGGCACGCTCGGCGCTCAAAAAGCCCCGCGCAAAGGCGGCGCCGACGACGAGCTCGAGCGTCACGCCCGATACGGCGAGCGCGTCGACCGTCGCGTCCAGCGTGCTGCCACAGACGCCCACGCGGAGCTTGGCGCGCTCTGGGGGACTGCTGGCGCGTTTTCTTGGCAAGGAGCGGGGACATGCCGCGCGGGCCCTGGTTGTCTTGGCTGACGAGACGGTGCGGGAGCGCAAGGCGGTGCGGTTCGGGGGTCTCGAGGAAGAGGACGAGTCATGACGATGCATTCATATTCTTTTTTTTAATTTCTGTTGTTTGTTTCTTTATTGCACGGGATATTAGACGCAATCATTCACGACCACCCTGTAGCACCGTTTATTCTATTCTACTTTGTTTGTGTTGTCGATTACGTTACTCGCCCATTGGGGGCGGCTGTGAATGTTGACCCCCTTTAACCTGCCCACAACCCAGTTCACCATCATTCTCTTCTTTTCGACCCAAACATGGCTCCCGTAGAGACGGAGTATTACGACCTTGTGAGCGTCCTATCTCTCGCCAACACCCATAGCGCCCTCCTGTCTTCCGTAACTGAATCTCTGGCTTGGTAATTCAATTTATTCAGCTCGGCGTCCCGGTCGACGTAAATGACACCGATCTCAAGAAGGCTTATCGCAAAGCCGCCATGAGGGTCTGTCTTTCTCCTTCCAGAGACACAATCGGTCCAACTCGTCCGTATGCCCGTAGTATCACCCCGACAAGAATCCGTCGCCAGACGCAGAGGAGAAGTTCAAGGAGATGAGGCATGTCCATTTCCCCTCTTCTCTCTCCCCCCGCATCGTCGCCCATACTCTTTTCCTTTGCTAGTGAGGCGTACCGGGTGCTCTCAGATTCTGTGCGTGCGACCACAGCCGCAGCCGTTCCCGCTGGGAGTTCGATAAGCTGATGCGGTGGTGCCAGAACCTGCGCGTCGTCTATGACAAGAACGGCAAGAAGATGGTCAGCAAGGAGGGCGGCCCGAACGTCGAGGACGCGGCGAGCTTCTTCGCCAACGTCTTTGGTGGCGAGCGTTTCATGGACTACGTGCGTCCCCACCTCCTCTCTCTCCCGGGCTGATCCGATTCCACACACAGATCGGGGAGATCTCTCTGATGAAGGACATGACCAACGTCGCGAACACGATGTTATCAGAGGAGGAAAAGGCAGAGGCCGAAGCCGCCGCCAATGGCGCTCTTGGCTCTAGCGCCACGGCCTCCTCGTCCACCGAGCCACATCTGACCGCCCCCCCCACCCAAGGCAGCACCAGCAACAGGAGCAGCGGCGCACGAGCCCTCCGCACCCTCGTCCGACGAGGCCGCGCGGCCCCTCTCGAGCTACGTCACACCCTCGCAGGACGCCTTCGCGCCCTCTCCCTCCACCTCCACCCCGCTGCTGCAGACCAGCGTGGCCGCGGCCGGCAGCAGCGCCTCGGCGGCGGCGACGCCCGTGTCGCCGCACCCGAAGAAGCGCTCCAAGATGACGCCGGAGCAGCGGGAGAAGCTCGTGGCGCACGAGCGGGAGCGGAAACGCGCGCTCGAGGTGCGCGTGCGCACGCTCACGGATAAGCTCACCGAGCGTCTGCGCCCGTTCGTGGGCGCAAAGAACCCCGGCGGCCCTGGGGACCCGGAGACGGCGGCGTGGGAGGTGCGTATGCGCCGTGAGGCGGACGACCTCAAGCTGGAGAGTTTTGGCGTCGAGCTGCTGCACGCGATCGGGACCGTCTACGTTACCAAGGCGAGCAGCTTTTTGAAGAGCAGGAAGTTTTTGGGCATGTAAGCCTTTTTTTCCTTTTATGGGTGGTGTGGGTTACTCAAGGGACCACCACCAGACCGGGATTTTGGTCAAAATTGAAAGAGAAGGGCGCGGTGGCGAAGGACGCGTGGGGCGTTATCGGGAGCGCGTACGTGATTGACACTGAGTGGGACGAGGGTTTTTTTTTTTTGACGCGGCTGGCAGGTTGAGTGTGCAGCAGGTGATGCAGGATATTGAGCGCGCGCAGCTCAAGGGCGACGTGGGCGAGGAGGAACTCAAGGCGCTCGAGGTCGACGTGACGGGCAAGATCATGCTCGCGTCCTGGCGCGGCACGCGCTTCGAAGTCGTCCAAGTCCTCCGCGAGGTCCGTCCCCCCTTCCCTCTCTCACACACACCCGCAGCCGCTACAATGCACACACACACAGGTCGTCGACAACGTCCTGAAGGACCACAGCGCGAACGACCAGGAGCTGTACCACCGCGCGCGGGGACTCCTGCTCCTCGGCGCGATCTTCAAGAGCACCGTGCCGGACGAGTCGGACGAAGAGCGCCGCGAGCTCGAGCGGTGCGCGCCTTTTTTCTTCGTTTCCCCCCCTTGTGCCGACGCGTTGAAATACACAGGATGGTCGCTGAGGCTGCCAAGCCGAAGAAAAAGCAGGCACCGCCGAGTGCGGCGGCGCAAGCAGGGGCGAAAGCCGCGCATGATGTGCGTCATGGGCACGCAAATGGACACACGTCACCAGCAGCAGCTACCGATGCCAAATTTACCGATGCTAAATCGCCTTTTGATGGTGACGTTCCATGGAATACACATACACGGACAATCATGCTCATATGTCGCTCTGATCTGATGCCCAGTTTGCTTTTACTTCTTCTTTCTCCATCGATGCGCGACGTACATAAAAGATCTACAGTAATATCTTAATCATGTTTTTTTTTCTCCCTCATTGTCAAGTGGAGCCAAGGCAATCGCGTAGAAATACGCTAGCAAGAAAGTTAACTCGAACGAACGAACAGTCACGCCGTCGTAGTAGCGCCAGCAGCAGTCAAGCACTGCAGTCGAGGTCATGTAGATCGGGAAAGCAGACAACCGGGACGTCGACAACAAGTGCTGCGGGGTATTAGTAAGGCCCCGGGAGAGAATCGATCCTACGATGGTTCGAGTCAATGATGGGTCTTGGCAAGGGTCTAGGTGGCATTCGCGCGATATACTGAGGGTCAGAAAACGGTGTCCGCAATACAGAAGAGTTTCCTATCGCGCATTGTTCATACGAGGCCCTGAGATTGGAAATCGTGACAGTTACCAGTAAGTTAGTGCCAGCTTCAAGATCCCCTCTCTAGTGGGCTTCAACACCTATGATTGAGACGCAGCGGAGAGGGCAGGCGTGAAATGATAATTAAAATCGGATGGATTGATAGAGAGAGAGCTAGACGTACATCTGTCGCCTTGGTGTAAGTAGCAACAGTGGACTGACAATAGTAATCCCAACCTGAGCGACGTTGCATTGACCAAGCGTCCTTTGACCCAACTCATACAACAGGCGACAATCATCACAAATACCGCAATTTAAGAACCAACCACGTCCGTATACCTCATCCACTCCGTCACTTTGCTTCGGCTTGTTTCCTGGGCCGCCCGCTCCTCCTCTTCCATTCGTTTCTCCATTCGCTCAGCAACCTCTTCTGGCGTGGTTCCATTGACGAGCATTAAAATCAAATTGAGGTCGTCCATGGCTTCCACCATTACGTTCCCCCTACTTGTGGACGGGTGATGTCTCTTCGGTGGACGACAGTCAGCGTCACCAGTGTCTTCTGGTTCAGGAGCGTCGTCACTGCCGACACTGGGGAACTTGCGGGGGGGTGCCGGAATGTGTGCGTAACGTTCTGTATGATAAGCCTTCATCACATCGTGGATATCGGCAGTGCTTCTCCAACGTGCGTAAGCAGCGACACCATACATGTAGTCGAGGACGACGACATGGGGTGGGTGTAGCGAGCGATTTATGCCATTGAAGAACGCATCTACGTGTGCTCCAAAAACGAAGGCGGCATGAGGGTGCAGCGTTCCCGAATGTGTTAAGGCTTCCAACATGACTGGGTCACCACTATCAGGCTTCTTCAACTGATGGAGTGTAATATGGCTCGTGCTCGCGGGAGCTCGCTCGAATCTCCGTATGTCAGTCGGATCGAGTCCATAATTCGGCGTCTAAAAATGGTTGTGTTATCAAGGTGCCTCGATACGAACTGCGAGACTCCGTTTCTCACCTTTAAGAGGGCGATCTCTCCTTCACTAAGAGACCTATGCAAGTCTGCTGCCAATAAAACTCCATTTTGAATATCACCGACCCCATCAATTGAAGGTGGTCGAGGGTTATAAAGGGCCAAACGATCTCCAACAACCCTTGCGAGGTACTATAACAGACCGTCATTAAAGCATCACATATAATAATGGCGAACACTACCTGATCGGTTTTACATCTGGGGATTATATGCGCCGCATCGCAAAGCCGTGGAGACCTTCCTGTGATGACGCAGGACTCTCCATCTCGTTTTACGACTTCTTTTCTGAAATCGGAGCGGCGTGGCGTTGAACCAGATGTCGTGGCTCTTTCAACCAAACAATTGTAGTCCACGAAGATACAATTCCCTGGAGAAACGGGGGCCAGGGTGAGCAACGTTCTCGCATACAAAAAGAAGCTTTACCGGAAGGATTATAGTATAGGTCGATAACGTCGGCCAACGAGGTGCTATCATAGTCGACGGAAGGGCCATTCGGCGGCGGGCTTGAGGAAAGATCACCAAAGGCTCCACAAATGCTAAACATAACATAACGCATCCATTTGAACGGGCGGATGGAAAGCCTCTCGGCTTCAATGTTGGGAATAGTGAGGAGGGAAAGTGGAGAACCGTTAATGTTCAGATAAATGTTGACCATGATGTAACTTACTAGTGTGATGCGCTGTAAGCAAAGTCTGACAAATCTGATACACGTGATGGTTGGGTGTCGGAAAACTTGATGTCTCTCACCCTTTGAAAAACAATAAAAATAAAAATATCACGAAGTGTGTTATAAATAGTTTTATGAGTATGTACAATTTGAAGTGCCTAACTTATGATGTGTTGTTGAAGCTACAGAAAAGGTTTATTAAAGAACCAGATACTAGAGCGAGGATTCGGCGATCGCGACTTTGATCCGACGAACAATATCTTGCAGTCCTCAAAGCATCCTATGACTACGTGCCCCAGTCTGGCGACGAGATCGAAATCAAGGAGGACCAATTACTCCTGCTCGTCGAGAAAACTGACGACGAGTGCGTCTCTCCAAGTCTCGCTTGAAGTGTCGCTGACCATCCGTAAGTTGGTGGAGAGTAAAAGTAAAAGGGGATGATCAGAGTGGACTTGTTCCATCCGCTTACGTGGAATCGGTGAGTCCTCGTCGGACCGCGACATTCGTTCTCGGAAGTGTGTCTGCGCACGCAGAGGGATTTTGTTGTGCCTCCTTACATGTCCCGCTGACTTTCAACTCTGCGCACACGCTCCCCGCGATCACCATGCCAGGCTGAGCATTCCTCCATTGTGAAAGCGCAATACGACTACGTTGCAGTAGCTGAAGGAGAGCTATCCGTGAAAGAGGCTTAATTATTGTTGGTGTTTGGCCCTGAGGAGGATGGTTGGTTACGATAAGGATGACAGCAAGGTCAGTTACGTTCCCGGAAATTATATCGAGGTCAGTCCCTTTCATTCTCCCCTGGCTGACGTTAACCGTGAGCGTTGGTCCAACTAGGCCGTGGATGACGCCGGTTCCAGCGGCTGTCCCTTCCGTGACACCCCACATCGTCGTTTCCGATTCACCTACCGCCGTGCGCATCCTGTGGGCACATATGTCGATCCCGCAGAACTCGTCCGCTCTACTGCCTCCAAGGTCAAGAGCGCAAGCGCAAGGAGAAGGAGAGGCACAAGCGTGAGGGACGTGAGCGTGAGCGTGAAGAACACGCAAAGCGAGAGAAGGAACGCGAAGATGAAGAGGCTGCGGAGGAAGCGCGGCGCGTTGCGGACGACAAAAGAGAGGCGAAGTCTGCCCCAAAAACTGTCCGTTCGCCTAAGCCCGAGGGACGCCAATCCGTCGAGAAACGTAGGTGCCACCGTCCCGCGCGTGTTCTCTTCCTCATTCGCTCTTGATTAGGCCCTCCTCCTGATCCAAGCCAGACGCGAGAGTGGCACAATCGCGCTGGACAGTTCCGTGTCGAGGCCGCATTCCTTGGGTACGAGAACGGGGTGCTCCGCCTGCACAAGGTGGATGGTGTTGTCATCGGAGTAGAAGATTGCGGCCGAGGACATGCGCTACGTCGAGAAGATCAATGGTCGTGGAGGCTCTGTTTCACGCAAGAGTGGTGACGACGACGACGACGACGACGACGACGAGCCTCTGGCGAAGCGCCGCCAGTCTCTCCACACGGTGCCCGCCCCCACGAAGAAGGCCCCACCCGTAGACTGGTTCGAGTTCTTCTTGAACGCAGGCTGCGATGTGGATGATTGTACTCGCTACGTCTCTCCAGACCAGGTCGTCGTGCTGCCACCACCGACTCTGCACATCCGCAAGCTCGATCAAGAAGTTCCAGGCTGCTCTGCGAGGACAACGAACTGCGGCAGCGATGGTAGGTGAGCGCTCCCCTCTCACCTCGTACACAATTCTCTGCTTATGGGACGCGGGTGCGGTGCGGGTAGGTAGCTGCAGCCGCACCAGCACTTTGTTGGTGTGCGGTCTGGCCAAGATGAAAACGGAACGCGAGCGCCAGCAGACCACCCACAAGATCAAAGCCCAGGTGGGTATGGGCCGTATGGCACGCGCAAGAATACACCACGGCCCAGTTGATCAGGACGGAGCGTCAACGCAAGGCCAAGAGTGCGCTGCGGGGTTTCACGCGGGTGCAAGTGCGGGTAGAGTAGTTGTAGGGCTTCTGTAATAATTTGTAGATTTTTAAAGATTTTTAAAGATTTTTGCATGCGGTTCGGGGTTCGGCCATGCCAGACCCCCGAACCGCACCTGGACTCTGAGAGGTTCGAGGTCCAGCCTGAGAGCCCGAACCGGACCCGGGTCCGGTTCAGGGGAAAAAAGGTCTCCGAACCGGACCGCACCGGACCGCGGCAACCCTAGGACTCACTCAGGCTCACTTTGGGACTCACTGGCATGCCCGCTGCAAGACGGCGGACTATAAGACAACACGATAAACATTCCAGTGACCCAAGACATGAATCTCATATTAAGGAACTATTGAGAATGTGCCTTGGAATCAGTCTGGAACAAGCAAGGGAACAAGGTCTGGAAAACAATGCTGGAAAATACAACTTGAAGTCGTTTCGAGCCAGTCTACACCCCATAGTTTTAATACCTATCAACCATATTATTACAACAGTGTCCATAAGAGTACTCAATATTACAGTAGTACCTACAGTTATTCATTGCACGCTGCACATACAGTACTGCCCATGGCCGAGTTTGGGTCAAGCGGTGCTTCAATAAGGGCATGACAAAGCATTACCAAAAGTGACCGACCGAAGTCGGGGGGTGTCCGAAGTCGGGGTGAGAGATAGTATCGCACTAGAGTTCATACGGGATATATGCTTGGAAACCACCTGGCCGAGCTCGGACTGTCTGCTGGGCCTTGACCACCACATCGTCCTATGAATGAGACGTACCCGAGAGGGTAGGCTCTTCATTGGCGAAATAATAATTAAAATCGGATGGATTGACGTAGAGCTAGACGTACATCTGTCACGGTGTAGCAATAATGGACTGATGGCCGAGCGTCCTTTGACTCAACTCATACAACAGGAGGCATTTAAGAACCAACCACGTCCGTATACCTCATCCACTCCGCCACTTTGTTTCGGCCTCTTTCCTGGGCCGCCCGCTCCCCCTCTTCCATTCGTTTCTCCATTCGCTCAGCAACCTCTTCCGGCGTGGTTTGATTGATGAACATTAAAACCAAATTGAGGTCGTCTATGGCTTCCCCCATTACGTCCCCCCTACTTGTCGACGGGTGATGTCCCTTCCGTGGATTATAGTCAGTGTCACGAGGGTCGTCTGGCTCAGGAGCGTCGTCACCGCCGTCACTGGGGGGCTTGCGGGGGAGTGGCCGAATGTTTGCGTAATGTTCTTCATAATAACTCTTCATCACATCGTGAATGTCGGCAGTGCTTTTCCAACGTTTGTAGGCAGCGACGCCATACATGTAGTCGAGGACGATGTCATGGGGTAGGGGTAATAGCAAGCGATCTGTGCCATTGAAGAGCGCATCTACGTGTGCTCCAAAAACGAAGGCGGCATGAGGGTGCAGCGTTCCCGAATGTGTTAAGTGTTCCAACATGACTGGGTTATCACTGTCAGGCTTCATCAACTGATGGAGTGTAATGTGGGCCGTGTCCGTGGGACCTCGCTCGAATCTCCGTATGTCCGTCGGATCGAGTCCATAATTCGGCGTCTAAAAATGGTTGTGTTATCAAGGTGCCTCAATACGAACTGCGAGACTCCGTTTCTCACCTTTAAGAGGGCGACGTATCCTTTACTAAGGAACCTATGCAAGTCTGCTTTCAACAACACTCCATTTTGAATATCGTTGACCCCATCAATTGGAGGTGGTCGGGGGTCATAAAGGACCCAGCGATCTTCGACAACCTTTGAGAGGTACTACCTCATAACAGACCGTCATCAAAGCATCACATACAATAATTGCGAACACTACCTCATCGGATTTGCATCTGGGGATTATGTGCGCCGCATCGCAAATATCTGCAGACTGTCCTGTGATGATGCAGGACTCTCCATCTCGCTTTATGACTTCATCTCTGAAATTGTGGCGGCGTGAGGTTCCATCAGTTGTCGTGGCTCTTTCAACGAAACAATTGTAGTCCACGAATATACAACTCCCTGGAGAAACGGGGACCAGGGTGAGCAATGTTCTCGCATACAAAAAGAAGCTTTACCGGAAGGATTATAGTATAGGTCGATAAGGCCGGCCAACGAGGTGCTATCATAGTTAACGGAAGGGCCATCCGGCGCCGGGCTTGAGGAAAGATCACCAAAGGCTCCGCAAATGCTAAACATAACATATCGGATCCATTTTAACGGGTGGATGGAAAGCCTCTCAGCTTCAGTGTTGGGAATAGTGAGGAGGAAAAGTGGAGAACCGTCAATGTTCAGATAAATATTGACCATGGTGTATGACGGTAAGTTACTGTACTGTACTAGTCCTTGCCCTTGATTAGCTTGATTACTTAAGAGAACATGCTCAGGGTGCTAACGACTCTGATTCCCTTTTACCTTTGATAACCCATGAGTTAAAAGTATCCTACGACTATGTGCCCCAGTCTGGCGACGAGATCGAAATCAAGGAGGGCCAATTACTCCTGCTCGTCGAGAAAACTACGAGTGCGTCCCTCCAAGTCTCGCTTGAAGTGTCGCTGGCCATCCGTAAGTTGGCGGAAAGTAAAAGTAAAAGGGGATGATCAGAGTGGACTTGTTCCATCCGCTTACCTAGAATCGACGAGGCGCTCGAGATCGACGTGACCTGCTCGCGTCCTGGCGCGGCACGCGCTTCGAAGTCGTCCAAGTCCTCCGCGAGGTCCGTCCCCCTTCCCTTTCTCTCTCACACAGCTGCTACAATGCACACACAGGTCGTCGACAACGTCCTGAAAGACCACAGCGCGAACGACCAGGAGCTGTACCACCGCGCGCGGGGACTCCTGCTCCTCGGCGCGATCTTCAAGAGCACCGCGCCGGACGAGTCGGACGAAGAGCGCCACGAGGAGCGCGCCTTTTTTTCTTCGTTTCCCCCCTGTGCTGACGCGTTGCGATTGATGCACAGGGTGGTCGCTGAGGCTGCTAAGCCGAAGAAAAGCCGAGTGGTGCGGCGCAAGCAGGGGCGAAAAGCGCGCATGAAGCGCCTTGACCTGATGCCCAATTTGCTTTTACTTTTCTTTGCTTCTTTCTCCATCGATGTGCGACGTACATAAAAGATCTACAGTAATATCTTAATCATGTTTTTTTTTGGCGATTGTCAAGTAGAAAGGAATTGGCAAGCTGTGCAGGCGATCGCATAGAAATATGCTCAGGCTAGCAAGAGAGTAAGTGTGAGCTCGAACTGACGCACGAACGATCATGCATCGATCATGCATCGATCATGCCGCGTAGTCTCGTGCCGTCTGCCAGGACAAGTAGTGGCGCAACTGGAGCCAATCACTACAGTAGCACAGGAGCGTACGAGGTCATGTAGATCGAGAAACTTGAAGCAGACAGCTGTGACACTCTTCCGGAGCGAGTATAGCCTAGTGGAACCATAATGACGATAACAAGCGCTGCAGGTGTCGACTTCAAGTTCATCACTGACTGATACCATTCACAACGCCCGGGGAGAGAATCGATCCTATGATGGGTCTAGACTGGTGACCGTTCCGTGTCGGCTGCGAATCAATGGATGGGTCTAGGTGACATTCACATGCGTTCAGTTACGATAGACTGAGGGTCAGAAAACGGTGTCCGCAGTACAGAAGAGTGTCCTATCGCGCATTATCGTACTAGAGTTCATACGGGATATATGCTTGGAAATCACACAGCCGAGCTCGGACTAGGCCTTAACCACGACATCGTCCTATGATTGAGATGTACCGGGTAGGCTCTTCATTGGCGTTTAAAATCGGATAGATTGATGTAGAGCTAGACGTGCATCTGTCACGGTGTAGCAATAGTGTACTGACTGAGGCGGCGTTGCGTTGACCGAGCGTCCTCTGACCCAACTCATATATTGCGCAGAAACCATTGGCAATCATCACAAATCCCGCAATTTAAGAACCAACCACGTCCGTATACCTCATCCATTCCGTCACTTTGTTTCGGCCTCTTTCCTGGGCCGCCCGCTCCTCCTCTTCCATTCGTTTCTCCATTCGCTCAGCAACCTCTTCTGGCGTGGTTCCATTGATGAACATTAAAACCAAATTCAGGTCGTCTATGGCTTCCCCCATTACGTCCCCCCTACTTGTGGACGGGTGATGTCCCTTCCGTGGATTATAGTCAGTGTCACGAGGGTCGTCTGGCTCAGGAGCGTCGTCACCGCCGTCACTGGGGGGCTTGCGGGGGAGTGGCCGAATGTTTGCGTAATGTTCTTCATAATAACTCTTCATCACATCGTGAATGCCGGCGGTGCTTTTCCAACGTTTGTAAGCAGCGACGCCATACATGTAGTCGAGGACGATGTCATGGGGTCGGGTTAATAGCGAGCGATCTGGGCCATTGAAGAGCGCATCTATGTGTGCTCCCATACCGAGGGCGATAGAAGGGTGCAACATTCCCGAATGTGTTAAGGTTTCCAACATGACTGGGTTATCACCAACAGGCTTCATCAACTGATGGAGTGTAATGTGGACCGTGCCCGCGGGATCTCGTTCGAGTCTCCGTATGTCAGTCGGATCGAGTCCATAATTCGGCGTCTAAAAATGGTTGTGCTATCAAGGTGCCTCGATACGGACTGCGAGACTCCGTTTCTCACCTTCAAGAGGGCGACGTATCCTTTACTAAGAAACCTATGCAAGTCTGCTGTCAACAACACCCCATTTTGAATATCGTTGACCCCATCAATTGGAGGTGGTCGAGGGTCATAAAGGCCCCAACGATTTTCGACAACTTTTGAGAGGTACTATAACAGACCGTCATCAAAGCATCTCATACAATAATTGCGAACACTACCTCATCGGATTTGCATCTGGGGATTATGTGCGCCGCATCGCAAATATCTGCAGACTGTCCTGTGATGATGCAGGACTCTCCATCTCGTTTTATGACTTCTTTTCTGAAATCGTGGCGGCGTGAGGTTCCATCAGTTGTCGTGGCTCTTTCAACCAAACAATTGTAGTCCACGAATATACAACTCCCTGGAGAAACGGGGACCAGGGTAAGCAGCGTTCTTGCATACAAAAAGAAAGGTTTACCGGAAGGATTATAGTATAGGTCGATATCGTTGGCCAACGAGGTGGTATCATAGTCGACGGAAGGACCATCCGGCGCCGAGCTTGGGGAGAGATCGCCAAAGGCTCCACAAATGGTAAACATAACAATTTGAACGGGCGGATGGAAAGCCTCTCGGCTTCACTGTCGGGAATAGTGAGGAGGGAAAGTGGAGAACCGTCAATGTTCAGATAAATATTGACCATGATGTATGACGGTAAGTTACTGTACTAGTCCTTGCTCTTCTTATACCACTATGCTTGATTACATAAGAGAGCAAGCCACAGTTGCTGCTGCTCAGGCTGCTAACGACTCTGATTCCCTTTTACCCTTGATAACCCATGACTACGTGCCCCAGTTGTTCCATACGCTTACGTGGAATCTGTGAGTCCTCATCGGACCGCGACATTCGTTCTCGGAAGTGTGTCTGCGCACAGAGGGATTTTGTTGTGCCTCCTTGCATGTCCCGCTGACTTTCAACTCTGCGCACACGCTCCCCCCGATTACCATGCGAGGCTGAGCATTCCTCCATTGTGAAAGCGCAATGCGACTACGTTGCAGTAGCTGAAGGAGAGCTATCCGTCAAAGAGGATCAATCATTGTTGGTGTTTGGCCCTGAGGAGGACGGTTGGTTACTCGTCCAGGATAAGGACGACGGCAAGGTCGGTTACGTTCCCGGAAATTATATCAAGGTCAGTCTCTTTCATTCTCCCCTGACTGACGTTAACCGTGAGCGTTGGTCCAACTAGGCCGTGGATGACGCCGGTTCCACAACGGCTGTCCCCGCGACACCCCACATCGTCGTTTCCGATTCACCCTACCGCCGTGCGCATCCTGTGGGCACATATGTCGATCCCGCAGAACTCGTCCGCTCTACTGCCTCCAAGGTCAAGAGCGCAAGCGCAAGGAGAAGGAGAGGCGCAAGCGTGAGGGACGTGAGCGTGAGCGTGAAGACCACGCACAGCGAGAGAAGGAACGCGAAGACGAAGA
The DNA here is from genome assembly GCA_021525025.1 of Lactarius hengduanensis. Taxonomy (NCBI): domain Eukaryota; kingdom Fungi; phylum Basidiomycota; class Agaricomycetes; order Russulales; family Russulaceae; genus Lactarius; species Lactarius hengduanensis. The sequence goes on from JAKELI010000576.1 coordinate 27,264, forward strand.
GGCTGGGGAAGAAACGCGGCGCGTTGCGGACGACAAAAGAGAGGCGAAGTCTGCCACAAGAACTGTCCGTTCGCCTAAGCCCGAGGGACGCAAATCCGTCGAGAAACGTAGGTGCCACCGTCCCGCACGTGTTCTCTTCCTCATTCGCTCTTGATTAGGCCCTCCTCCTGATCCAAGCCAGACGCGAGAGTGGCGCGATCGCACCGGACAGTTCCGCGTCGAGGCCGCATTCCTTGGGTACAAGAACGGGGTGCTCCGCCTGCACAAGGTGGATGGTGTTGTCATCGGAGTAGAAGATTGCGGCCGAGGACATGCGCTACGTCGAGAAGATCAATGGTCGTGGAGGCTCTGTTTCACGCAAGAGTGGTGACGACGACGACGACGACGACGAGCCTCTGGCGAAGCGCCGCCAGTCTCTCCACACGGTGCCCGCCCCCACGAAGAAGGCTCCACCCGTAGACTGGTTCGAGTTCTTCCTGAAAGCAGGCTGCGGTATGGATGATTGTACTCGCTACGCCTCGTCCTTTGAGCGAGACAAAATCGCCTTGTCGATTTTACCCGATATCACCGAGGGTACACTGCGCACGCTTGGGCTGCGCGAAGGTGACATCATCCGAGTCGCCAAGGTTATCGAGCCGCCGTCCAAAGCCCCCCGCGAAAGCAGCGTCCTCAGAGGTGAACCTCGGCAGCGATGAAGTGGGGGGGGGGGAGCGCGGGCCACTGCCAGCCCCGGCCTCTGCCCGCCTGGCCCGGTAAATAAGTTTGGGCTCAAGAGGACGCCCGACGCCAAGCAAGACAAGCAGCACCGCTCCCGGCGCAGTCGGTCTCGCTGCCATCTCGACGGCTTCCGAACAGATAGCACGCACGACGACCACCGCAACCCCCCCGTGTGCCATCCGCTCCGGCGACCAAACTGGCACCTTCCAGCACTGGTGGCGTGCTGGCGAAGACCTTCGCAGACATTTTTCGATCAGCTTGCGCGGCTCAGCCAGCTGCGCGTACAAACTCCTGCCGCTGCTGCCCCGAAATCTGCGTCTCCTGCACCCTCGCCAGGGATAACGTCTCCCCTGGCAATGTCAGGTTGCAATCCTGGGCTCGGCGCGTCGCACGCTCCGCCGCTTGGGCCGTACCCTCCAGACCGGGCTACTTTCCCCATCCGGCGCGCGCGGTTCGTTCGCCCCGGTCCCTGCGAATCAGGGCCTCCTCGCGCCTCTTGTACCAACCACGACGGGTTTTACAGGTTTCGCGCCTACGCGCCCTGCGACCTCACCGTCATTCCTGGGTACACGTTTCTAGCCGTCACTCGTGCCACAGCCCACGGGCTCCCAGTCCTCCCTTCCCCCTCAGCCGACGGGTTCCGGTCAAACCTTACCCCGCAACAGACGGGTTTCCAGCCAAATCTTGCCCCGCAGTCGACGGGTTTCCGGCCGTCGCTGGTGCCGCAGCCTACAGGGTTTCGCTGTAGGACCGCCATTTAGGGCGGGCCAGCTGGCGGCGTGCCGCCCGTGCGCGTCATTTCAGAATGGGTCGTTCGGTCGGTTACAGCCTCGTCAGTCCTCTCGTCGTCCATACACTGCCATGCGGTTACTGATACATTCTTTTTCCACCTGCAGCGCCCACCGGATTCAATCCAGGGTTCGGTCAACCGTCCTACAGCAGCGCTGCGCCGCCGCTTCCAGGAGGATCCGCGCAGAAGGACACAAACCCCCTTTAACCCGCCCACAACCCAGTTCACCATCATTCTCTTCTTTTCGACCCAAACATGGCTCCCGTAGAGACGGAGTATTACGACCTTGTGAGCGTCCTATCTCTCGCCACCACCCATAGCGTCCTCCTGTCTTCCGTAACTCAAACTCTGGCTTGGTAATTCTATTCATTCAGCTCGGCGTCCCGGTCGACTTTAATGACACCGATCTCAAGAAGGCTTATCGCGAAGCCGCCATGAGGGTCTGCCTTTCTCCTTCCAGAGATAATCGGTCCAAATCGTCCGTATACCCGTAGTATCACCCCGACAAGAATCCGTCGCCAGACGCAGAGGAGAAGTTCAAGGAGATGAGGCATGTCCATTTCCCCTCTTCTCTCTCTCTCCGCATCATCGTTCATACTCTTTTTTTTGCTAATGAGGCGTACCGGGTGCTCTCAGATTCTGTGCGTGCGACCGCAGCCACAGCCGCTCCCGCTGGGAGTTCGAAAAGCCGATGCGGTGGTGTCAGAACCTGCGCGTCGTCTATGACAGGAACGGCAAGAAGATGGTGAGCTAGGAGGGCGGCCCGAACGTCGAGGACGCGGCGAGCTTCTTCACCAACGGCTTTGG
>JAKELI010000577.1:0-29480 GCA_021525025.1 Lactarius hengduanensis
TGCGGGTTTTCCTTACCCGCCAAACCCCTTGAATACCCACACCCCAACCCGTCAAACCCGTACCCTTGTGGAGGGTCATGGGTTTAGGCGGGTAAGGGTACGGGTTGAAAATATTTACCCCGGGGTTACCCGTGCTATTCACTAGGTATAGTCCAAGAAGTTAAGCTTAGGTCTTCAGTGACCATAAGCCTAAAGCTATATACTACAGCAAGGAGGTTTGAACCCCAGCTTGCAACTCCGAAACCCTAATACACGGGTCCTAGGAATGAGTCACAATGAGTCAGAGATAACGGTCAGCCCATGGCATAAGGCACTCATGGCATGAGTCAGAGATAAGGGAACACGAGGCATACAGCCATCAGAATCAAGGCACAATCAATGCAGGCACGTACGAGTCATCAAACACGAGGCGGTCTAGGTCGGTCCAGGCACAAGCTCATCTGGAACCTTCTGGTGCGGGTCTAGCCAGGTCACGTGCCAGGGTCACATGACGGGCGTTTACGAGAGATCACGTGATCTACTCCCAAGGCTTCTGAGCGCTTCCAGGGTGGTAGTGATAGTCACGTGACTCAGCTTTGGTTACTTGGGCACTCTCAGCCACAAGTCTCATAACTTGACTTTCCTCGTCGTCATACTTGTCAGCACGTGTTCTTCTCACGGCGGTATTCGAGGTCTTGGTGGGTGATTGGGGGACGGTCGAGGGCGAAACCGTAACATGCAACTCTGTGAGGGCTAAGTCGGGTCGGCAATCCACACAATCACAGAGGAACTATGAGACAATGACCAAATTGAAAGATAGAAACACATACCTTTCTGTCCATCGCAGTGAGGATGCGCGGCTGACCTGTGACAATTGGCTTGCACGCAAAGTTGCTGGTTTCACAATGTGTGCTTCACAATCGCTTGATGGATCGCACGCTGATTCCCATAAGTTCGTGAATACCCAAGTCGTGAAGACCTTGGATGGACAGAGACATGGCCATTTCCTTGAGCTCATTCAAGATGTGACGGCCAACCATGATTACAGAGGAGAGAGATGGAGGACAAAAAAGGAGACAACCTTCCACAATGGGCAGTGAGTACGGGATAACCTTAACTTTGCAGGCCCTTTGCTGCGTGCTGTCCCAGCATCCCAGGATAGCTATTTGATACCTGGGATAACTATTTTATAACTATATATTTGCAAGATACCTAATTTCCCGAGAATTTCAAACTCTACTTAACTATGAACCCTGCACATCAAATTTGGAGGTCAGCTGTTGTTTGTTTTTACTCAAGGGGCCCCCCATTTTGGATTTTGCTGTAGGTACTAATTGTAGTCAGTTTGACTCAATTGCAATTTAGATTGTAATGGTTGGGAATAATTATGACTCGGTTGTAAGGTGTCAGGAGCCAGTTATAATTTGATAATAAACTTGGTTACAACCGGGACTGATTATTAGGGATTGTCAGGGGTAACCCTGGGGTCGACTGGAGCTACCCGTACCCGTACCCGGAAAAACCCGTACCTGCGAGTCACGGGTACAGGTTTAGATGGGTATTGGGCACGGGTTTAGACGGGTACTGTGGGTATGCAAACCCGCATGGGTTCACCTGTTTTTCTGTGATTTCAGCACCAGAATGAGGAATACGAGTGTGATACCATGAACTTCATCAATCAGAAGATCTCTGAAAAGGAGAACGTCCGCAATCTCATCCACAGGCACAGAAAGATGAGTATTATAGTAACTACTTTAGACTAGCTACTAGTATACTGATTCCCACTGCAACGCTGCTCATCTGTGACCGTCATCGCATCACTGCTGTCGTCACTGTACCCCGGTGGGCTCATTCACTGCCGTTGCATTGTTGTTGTGTTGGGATGTTGCCATCATGTTTGGGGCAGAAGCAACCTTGTGTTTGCAGGGCGCCGGTGGTTGTCGGTAGCTCATTTGAGGTGTTCGGCTCTGGGTTGCGTGGGCGAATGTCTGTGTTTTGCCATGTTGTCATGGTTTGCAGTGCATGCAGCTGCATGGGTTGGCGGGCTTGCCACTGTTGCTGCCATCGTCTGGGTGTGCACCAAGGTGAACGGCATCGCGATTGGCTGAGTGACCGGGCTTGCCACCATCGCTGCCGTCGTCCGGGTGTGCGCCAAGGTGAACGGCATCGCGCATCGTCGTTGTGATCGTGGTCGAGGCAATACAGCACTGTACTGTACTCAATGATGAGTCACGGTGTTCCGGTGTTTGCCGGTTTTATTCACCACCTACATTCACCACTGTCACTTTCTGAATCAATATTATCAATCCCCAACAACTCCGACATACTGTAGTGCACTTCAAGTTCGTAAACACAGCTGCATGAGTTACCAACCGCCACCAGCGCCCCGCCCATGTATGGTTGGTTGCAGCGGCACGGCCCCCAACTACGATGACGGTGGCAGTGGCAATGGGTCCAATGGGATGTCAGCAAGACAATTTCAATGACAACGCTTGTTGTCTCCTCGCTGTTGTGGGGCGTGCAACGATGACAGGGACAATCCCATCGCTTCAACGACAAGGTGATCGCTGCAACCGCTACTCACCGCTCTCACTTGTGGGTAGAGTACGGGTCATGCGGTGACTCCTATGTACAAACACGTAGGCGAGACACAGGGCAATTCGTCCCCATTGGCAACAGCTTTGTCAACAACCGCAGCGTCATTTCTCATTCACCTTATCTCCTTCTCAAATACAACGCGCACATTAATGTGGAATGCACAGCAGGCTTTCACGCAGTGAAATATATCTACAAGGTGCTTGTTTCGCTTAAACAACTCTCTAAAAATTTCCCATTCACACAAACGTACAGTATGTCTACAAAGGACCTGATTGCGCATCTTTATCTGTCCACACTCATCAAGCGCCGGACTCTGGCATCAATGAAAATCCGCAAACACGTGACGAAACGAGACTTTACATAGACGCACGTTACATAAGTTCCTCAGAAGGATATGCGAGAATCATGGGCTGGCCTACTCATTGAGTATGTATGCATTCTCCGTCTCTGCTAAGAAACAATAAAACAAGGTACATAGGAGTTCCCTGCAATGACGCAACTCCCCGTTCATTTGGAACGGGAACAATATATCGTCTTCGACTGTAATCATCCCGAGCGAATACGCAACCATGACACGCAACTCACAGCATTTTTCAAGGTGAATCAGCAATGGCCTGAAGCGCGGGAGATATTGTATCAAGACTTCCCTTCCAAATTCACATAGGATAATAGCCACAAAGTATGGTACCATCGATAAGGTGGAAACACCTGTGGCAGAATGATTTACATTCCCCCCAATGCTGGCGAAAAGTTTTACGCCCGTCTCATTCTATCGCACGTCACCGATCTGCGCTGCTTTGAAGATATGCGCAAATATCAAAACATAGTTTATCCCACTATCCGTGACACCTGTTTCGCACAAGGATTATTAGCAGATGATGGCGAATGGAAACACGCGCTCAAATATGGCGCGCATATGCAAACAGTATTCAAATTGCGCCTTGTTTTTATCACAATTGTGCGAGACTGCCAACTGTCCCGTCCTGCACATTTGTGGGATCTATTCAAACAGAATCTGTGCAACGATCTTCCTCGCTTCTTAGCTAGCCAAAATATTATGCCGCTAACTAACAAGCTCATTTACAACTACGGACTCTATCTCATTCAAGCAAGACTACAACTGGATGACAAATCGATGCTGTCTGTAGGCTTGCCCAGTCCAACTACTGATTGGAGATGGCTACATATGCAAAGACCTTCATCCCTCAATCCCTCTTTTGACTGTCGTAAACAAAGAGACTTATTAGATGATTCTCTCCCTCTCCTCAACATTCAGCAACAAGCTGTGTTCGACTGCATCTTGATGTCTACACTTTCACACACTTCCAAAATGTTCTTCCTACAAGGCACTAGTGTTGGGGAAGTTTGGTTCCAAACTGATTCAAACTCAGTTTGAACCGAAACCAAACTGGAACCCAAACTGGAAGTTTGGTTTGGGGTTTGGGATTTTCTGAAAAAAGCTAAATGGTTTGGTTTCCAGTTTGGGGGTCCCAAACTGAGTTCAAACCATTTCAAACTGATTACATAATAAGCGCCCAACAAGTGCTTAATAATCACAATTAAATGGTTTGGTTTAGTTTAAACTGAACCAAACTGAAACCAAACTGATTCGTAAGCAATTTGACACATTATTTGGGCGCTTAACGGGCGCTTATTTAATCGGTTTGAAATGGTTTCAGATGGTTTGGAGCAGTTTGAATCAGTTTGGTTCAGTTTGGGTTCAGTTTGGCTAAAATCTAATCAGTTTGGCAAAAATGGCCTCAAACCAAACCAAACCAAATTTCCCCAACACTACAAGGTGCAGCAGGTGCTGGAAAAACCTTTGTCTACAATATGTTATGCTTCGCCGCGCGATCGCAAGGCATAAACGTAACATGCGTAGCTTCTTCAGGTATTGCCGCATTGCTGCTTCTGGGAGGTAGAACAGCGCATTCCACCTTATGAATTCCTATCCATCTCAATCTGGATTTGATGTGCACCATTACAAAGCGCTGTGATATGGCAAACATTTTGAGAAAGGTGCAGTTGTTAATATGGGACGAATGCTCAATGCAACATTGTTATGCTTTCGAAGCCATCAACAGGACGATACAAGACATTTGCAACTGCCATGAACTATTTGGAGGAATTCCCACTGTATTAGGGGGCGATTTCTTGCAAACGCTACCAGTCGTGACTTACGGAACGAAATCCGACATTCTCAACACCGCTGTTTTCTCTTCTTCATTATGGCTGTCTATTCAACCTAACTTTCTCACCCTTGAAAAAAACATGCGTGTAGGAGATGATCCGCAAGAGCAAGAACACGCCCATTGGCTATGAGAACTGGCAAAGGGAGTCTTTAACGACGCTAACAACACATTGCAGATTCCTGAGTATCTGCATTGTACACCAAACGATCTCCCCTCATCATGCATACATATCCACACATTGAACGACATCACGGGATGGAATATTTTTGTGAACGTTGCATATTGGCTCTGCAAAATCGCGAAGCTAATGAAATCAACAACTACATTCTCAACAAATTTCCCGGCCGTGCTGTCAATTTATGGGCTAGCGAAGAGGCAATTAATCCAGACACAGAAACCCCTTCTGCGGATTCTTACACATCCGAAGTGCTTCATAGTGCAACTCCTTCCAGCTTTCCTCCAGCTTGTCTAAGACTGAAAATCGGTTGCCCTGTCATCGTTTTATGCAACATGCATCCAGACCGAGGTATTTGCAACGGAACAAGAGGTATTGTCACACAAATCAGCACCTGGATCGTGGAAATTTTATTGCACGATGGCGAACGATATATGACACCTCACGTCAAACTCGTTTGCAGCGACCATCAACTACCGTTCCATTTGCATCAACGTCAATTTCCGCTTGCTCTGGCTTTTGTGATAACAATCAATAAATCGCAAGGCCAGTCTTTCTCCACGGTCAGTGTAGACTTATGAGTTCCTGCATTTGCTCATGGTCAATTATACATTGCATTGTCCAGAGGGAGATCTCAAAACCAAGTGCATTGCATTCTCAACGAAAACACAAGCCCACAAACCAAAAATGTGGTATATCGAGAAACTGTATGGTGACGCACGCCATATTGAACTTATTAAGCTTCGTACGTCCCTCTTCCGCAATGAACAAAATAACAACCTGATTGAAAATGTAGCACACGTTCCATTTCTTTGTTTGTACATAGGGTGCGACATGGGTTGTACCGTGGGAGTCATTACCCATTACCGTACCTGTTACCTGTAATACCGTACCTGCCATGACACCGCACCCACAGGTGCGGGTTAAACCCGTGGAAATGTCCCAACACCACGGTGTCGAAGCACCGTGGTATACCGTACTACCATTATACTATACCGCCGCATTACCGCAGGTTATTGGCCATAGTTAACAACGAGAAGCGTGACTAAAAACATATCAAACATAGGTAATATATCCTAGCTACTCCGAGTCCGAGTCATCAAGGTCAATGAGTTCACACTTACGCTTTCCTTTTGCACGCATAGCCTCGACAACACCGGGCATGTACACCAAGTCCTTGTGGCTCCAATCCCCAAAGCACATGGTAGTGCGGATGGATCCAGGGGTGAGTCTGTTGCATGTGAAGTGAAGTACTTGTCGACCTTGTGAAAATACACGCTCAATGGCGGTTGATGTCGCTGAGAACAAGTAATCAGCTATACGAATTCTCACACCATCTGGGCTGGACTTACATGGAACGCTGAGGTAGTTGAATGCCATGGCCGACAATTGCGGGAACACAAACTGATGGTCCCACCACCAGGTGATAGGGTCACGAACTTTCTCGATTGCCTGTGCCAAGTAGTCGTCCAGTTCGCTCAGTTCCTCGATCCCATCCATAGGGATGTCAAAAAAGTCGAACTCGTTGCTATCATCGCCCATACTGGCTAGTTAGATAGGTCATCAAACCCCGTCATAAGCGGAAACAACTCAGAGGCGGTAACTGGCCGACCTTTTGTTCCCAGGGTCTCTTGTTGTACTTCACAAATTCGTCTCTCACGATTTCCTCGGCTGTGTCGATCCACTCCTTTGACCACTTGTGTTGATGGAAGTACTTGAGTTTCAGCTGGGGATGAAGGACCATAGCGATACGATAGACATTAGAGACATCAGTTTTTGAGTAGTACTTGTTGATGGATTTGCGCGCAAAGGACAAGGCATGCTTGACAGAGGGCTTGAGCAGAGTGGTGGCAGAAGTATGAAGAAGTGCATCAATACGATCCATTGTAGGGATCACATGTGCGATTGTCGAGGCAGAATCTAGAGAGAAAAAAAGAGTAGCGTCTTTATATATCTTCAAGACTCGTAAAAGGTCATGCACAATGTCCCAGTCCTCGTCCTCGAGTTCGTACTTCTGGAGCTTCACTGATTTGTTGGCAGTTATGTTGTCGATGGCAATGCAGTATTCACTAGCGACCTTGAGCATATCATATGTTGAATTCCACCGGGTTTTTACATCATGAGGAATGAGGCAGGAGGGGAGGGTGTTATTTACACATGCTTCTCACCATGCAGGCAGTGCAATGGTTGTCGAATGGACAATAGCGAAAGAGAGCTTTCGAATCTGCAATTCGATCAGCCACTGTTCGTCTTGCAGCGGTGTATGTGATAGCTACACACCTTGTCTAGAGTGGTGCGCACGGCAGCAGTATTATCCATAAGAGCTGCATGTGCTCCCTGGTCCAAGCCTGCAAATGGATCCTCCTCCTCATCCTGATCATCGTGTCCTTCCAGGTCATCCGAACCCAAGTCCTCGCCGGCATCACCATCATTGGATTCTTCATCATCGCCATTGGGTGGGACATCGTCATTGAGGGTGTTGATGTCAGCATCATCACCAGAGACCATAGGAGTGGCAGTGGCGAATGGCTTGAGTAAGGCTCGTGGATGGTATGGTTGAAGCACAGTACACGATTGACGTCTCTGAATGTGTTTGGAAGCTTGCTAAGATAGTCGGTCTGCTTGTCATTTGTTGTTGCGTTATCACCATTGAAAGAAAGTATCTTCCTCTTGAGCCCATGAGCTATGAGCATCCTGTGGAAAGCGAGAGCGAGAACCTCCCCAGTATGCGACTAGATATGATTGATAAGCATCACGTGAGCATAACAGAAGTTAGGGGACGCACCTCCGGCACCTCAATGATATCCAACAAAAAACCTAGAATCTTGCCTTCATGATGAAGGTGTACCATCCAGGTGACAAAAGCACGGTGATTAGGCGATGTCCATGCATCCGTTCCAAAGTGGAGTTGGCCAGGGTGTTCCTATAAAAACCTTGGTCATCGAGAAACGTGCGACGTGAAACAGATTGTGCATACCTTTAATATCCTGTCTATACGCTGTTTTGAGTGCTTAAATGCAATCTTGATGTCACGAGAAACCGTCTTGGGGCTGGGGATGAACATTGATGGTCTTCCAGCCATCATCAGTTCTTGAAATTGACGGTCTTTGACAATATTGAGGGGGCGGGCACTCTCAGCACACCACCTTGCAATATGAGCTCTATACAACATCAAAGATCATTGTCCACTGATAGAGGAAGAGGACATACCGTGTTTCCTCTGCTCTATGTGAGCGATGAGTGAACTTGACTGGCCTCTGACCAACCTGAGCAAAAGACGCAAATATTGACCCATCTTTGCTGCTGCCAGTGGTCCCCTTCTTATTGAATGCTGCAGCGACGACATCAGCACTGAAGCACTTCACTGGCAGTGGGTCTTGAGGTTGGAGGTAGCTGCGCGGTCCTTGGAGTCTTGATAGTGTCATACACCACAAGAGGACTTGCACTTCCTCGCAGCGCACTTGAAGAAATGATATTTCCGGTGCTTATCGTCATGCCCAACTACAACCTTTTCCTTGAAAAACCCATAGACCGCAGAGCGCCAGGTTTTTTTAAGACGTTCTAAAGGATGACACATTAGAACCGGAGGGGAAGAGGTAGCAATTTGACAAACCTAGTTCATCTTCGTCATTCTCTCAATCTTTCGTCACTGAGTGCACCAGCCCCTTCATCCTGGTCTTCACTGGGCGTTACATTCCCAGTTTCATCTGGGGTATGGCGCAGAGGAATTATAGTTAGTACATATGGTGCTGTTCATTGTGAAAGACACTTTACCTCCGTACGCAGGCCTTGACAAAGTTTCCATTGATGCAACTGAAAGAAGTGCAGGTGAAGAGCGAGGAGCTGTAGAACTTGTGCGTGGCATGCCAGTCGAAGGATGGAAATTGATCAAAACCAGGTAAAGCGGTCTGCGGGTAGCGACTTGAACCTAGAGGTACTAAAAAGACCGCCCCAAATTCCTAGTGGATAAACATCTTGATCGAGGCTAGCACACTGTCATCTGAGTCCAAAATATGACCAGTCCAAGTCTAGCTCATGATCATGATGGCTATGGGCCGGGTGCGACAGTCGGAATGCAGGACGACTCAGATAAGGCCCAGGCGAGCCAAGTTGGCTAAAGCATATCCCAATTGTAGCCACACTTGCTAGCAAGTCATTTGAGGTTGAGTACACACAACTCATGTTGTTGAGCGTGCACCTTGGGTCATTGAAACTACTTGATGCGGTCGGTTCACGACTGGTGGTTCACGACAGTGGTTCTAACTTAGTTCGGCCGGCTGTGGTTCATGGGTGGTGGGCCGTGATACCAACTCGGATCGGGCTCTCGAGCGACTTTACCGTTACTGTGACTGCAACACTGTCAGTTTGTTAACGACACATTCTCTACCTGCAACACCAACTCGGACCAGGTTCTTGTCTTTTCGCTTCAATGGATTATGAGCTGCATAGCTCGTGGTAAGTTGTTATTCGGCTCTTGTGGGTCCACGGTGGGGTTACAAATACTTTCGTATAGAATCCCAGACGCCTAATGAACCCCTCAATAGATCCTTCTCTTCAGAACCTCACACAGCCACCTTCGTCCAGTGCCGTGGCAAAACTGGTCGGACCTCACATGGAAGATGCGTGTTATCCTTACCAACTGGTTGATACAAGTCCACATGCGTTTCTGCCTCCTCCCTGAGACTCTATACCTTGCCGTGAACATCATCGACCGCTTTCTCTCTGCGCGTGTTGTGTCCCTTGCCAAGTTACAGTTGGTCGGCATTACGTGCATGTTTCTCGCGGCCAAGGTTGAGGAGATTGTGGCACCTTCTGCCGTCAACTTCCTCTACTGTGCCAACTCATCGTATACAGAGGCTGAGATCCTTCAGGCGGAGAAGTATATCCTCAAAACATTAGAGTGGAATATGGGTCACCCAAACCCTATCCATTTTCTTCGCTGGGTCAGCAAAGCGGATGAGTACAACGTTCAAGCGCGCACTGTCGCGAATTACTTCTTGGAGATCGAGTGGTAGAGTGGAGACTGATCGCCGCTCCACCCTCTCTATTGGCTGCGGCCTCGATGTGGTTAGCTCGCTTCATGCTGGGGAAAGAGGATTGGGTACGTCAACCAGTGACAGATCCTTCTTGTGCCATTATATTGACAGCGGGTTCTAGACGCCAAACTTGGCACACTACTTGTCGTACACCGAGAGTGCGCTGATTCCTACAGCCAATTTAATGCTCAACTACATTCTGAAGCCAGTCCGACACCCTTCATTCTTTAAGAAGTACGCAGCGAAGAAGTTCATGAAGGTACCGTTCGGCCATAGCACATTTTGTCAGTTCCGCATTGACCCGGTCCTGACTTAGGCGAGTATCTATGTGCGCGCTGTGGGCAGCTCGAGCGATGGCCAGAGAATACCCATTCAGCCCTTCGATCGATAATCAAAACTAGAACACGTCCAACGGATCAAGACACGCTTCAGTAATGATCCAGACACATACAAGCAAATCTGAGAGATCCTCTCAAATTACAAGTCTAACACAATAATGTTCAGTCCTGTTCCTACTCCTCGTAGTCCTGGCCTATATTAATGCCTGACGCAGCAGACCAAAGTTGTAGCAACAGTTGAAGAGCTGTTATTTTCCCATTCATCACCCTCCCCACTCCACCTTCGCCACGTCGATCGGGCCACACTTATGTGATCCGCCAGCCATCATTCTCGACACCCCCGCCGGCACCTGCTTCCGCGCTGAACAGCGATGCTCTGGCACCTGTTACTTGCCACGTTATGCAGCACTGCATACGACTGCATTCCGAGTCTGTCTGACCCCTTCCACAACACCACCAATGGGCCCAGCAGGCTGCCACCTCACACCGCCGACTCTGTGTGCGCAAATCCCACAGTCGCTGCAGCATCCAACAATGCTACCCTACCGCGAGTCGTCCGCAAAATGACGATGACGATGACGATGACGAGGCGAAGTTGTTCGCAAGGCCACGACAATGATAACAACGAAACCGCAGCAGCAGTGAATCCGGTGATGATGACAACGGCAATCGCAATGATGACTGTAACATGACGACGGCAGGAGCAGTGGCACTAGTGACCCTCAGTAAAAAGGGAAGTCGCAAGAAAGTCGCTAAAATAGGATGTCGGTCAGTCAAAGTCGAACCACTAGTCAAGATTTTTGCACAAGTCAGGAAAAGTCAACCAAAGTCATTTGAAATTTGGAGAAAAAAACCAAGATATTATTTTGAGGACATGAGATGGTCAGTCAAAGTCAATACCAGTCAGGTAAAGTCTATTGAACTTAGGGAATAAATTAAGGAAAAAACGCGAACACCAGGGTGGGTGTGGGTGGGATGGGGATGGGGAGCATGGGGGTGGGTGTGGGTGGGATGGGGATGGGGAACATGGGGGTGGGTGTGGGTGGGATGGGGATGGGGAACATGGGGGTGGGTGTGGGTGGGATGGGGATGGGGAACATGGGGGTGGGTGTGGGTGGGATGGGGATGGGGAACATGGGGGGTGGGTGTGGGTGGGATGGGGATGGGGAGCATGGGGGTGGGTGTGGGTGGGATGGGGATGGGGAGCATGGGGGTGGGTGTGGGTGGGATGGGGATGGGAAGCATGGGGGTGGGTGTGGGTGGGATGGGGATGGGGAACATGGGGGTGGGTGTGGGTGGGATGGGGATGGGGAACATGGGGGTGGGTGTGGGTGGGATGGGGATGGGGAACATGGGGGTGGGTGTGGGTGGGGATGAGGATGGGGAACATGGGGGAGGGTGTGGGTGGGATGGAGATGGGGATGGGGAACATGGGGGTGGGTGTGGGGTGGGATGGAGATGCGGATGCGGAACATGGGGGAGGGTGTGGTGGGATGGAGATGGGGATGGGGAACATGGGTGTGGGTGTGGGTGGGATGGGGATGGGGAACATGGGGGTGGGTGTGGGTGGGATGGGGATGGGGAGCATGGGGGTGGGTGTGGGTGGGATGGGGATGGGGAATATGGGGGAGGGTGTGGGTGGGATGGAGATGGGGGATGGGAACATGGGGGTGGGTGTAGGTGGGATGGAGATGCGGATGCGGAACATGGGGGAGGGTGTGGTGGGATGGAGATGGGGATGGGGAACATGGGTGTGGGTGTGGGTGGGATGGGGATGGGGAACATGGGGGTGGGTGTGGGTGGGATGGGGATGGGGAACATGGGGGTGGGTGTGGGTGGGATGAGGATGGGGAACATGGGGGAGGGTGTGGGTGGGATGGAGATGGGGATGGGGAACATGGGGGTGGGTGTGGGTGGGATGGAGATGGGGATGCGGAACATGGGGGAGGGTGTGGTGGGATGGAGATGGGGATGGGGAACATGGGTGTGGGTGTGGGTGGGATGGGGATGGGGAACATGGGGGTGGGTGTGGGTGGGATGGGGATGGGGAGCATGGGGGTGGGTGTGGGTGGGATGGGGATGGGGAATATGGGGGTGGGTGGGATGGGGATGGGAAACATGGGGATGGGGATGGGAAACATGGGGATGAGGAACATGGGGGTGGGGGTGTGGAATGTGGGTGCTTGGTGTTGGTGTGGGATGATGATAGGGAAGCATTGCCTCTGCTAGCTATACCCTGCATTGGCTGCTTCTGGTGCTCCACATTCATTGCCATTTGAAGGAGGGTGTTTTACACCATGTGCCACAGAGCCCCTAGCTCTGTCTTCTTTCCTGATGATGTTTCAGAACAACAAGAATGGCCATGCTATTATTGCTCACATAGGTGCACATTTGCCATATAAGACAAGTGGAGAACATGAGAAGACCTAAGCACCTTGACTTGTTTCTCCCTGTAGATTGTCATCCCACCAGATCTGTTAACAGGGCCAGCATCACCTCTGCTAGGTATACTCTACATTGGCTGCTTCTGGTGCTCCACATTCATTGCCATTTGAAAGAGGGTGTTCTACACCATGTGCCAGAGAGCCCCCAACTCTGTCTTCTTTTCTGATGATGTTTCCAAACACAAGAATGGCCATGCTATTGCTCACATAGGTGCACATTTGCCATATGAGACAAGTTGAGAACATGAGAAGACCTAAGCACTATGACTTGTTTCACCCTGTAGATTGTCATCCCACCAGATCTGTTAACAAGGCCAGCATCGCCTCTGCTAGTTATACTCTGAACTGGCTGCTTCTGGTGCTCTACATTCATTGCTATTTGAGGGAGGGAGTTTCACACCATGTTCCAGAGAGCCCCCAACTCTGTCTTCTTTTCCTGACAATCTCTCAGAACAATATAAGAGTCAACCTGGTGTTCTCTTATGCAGCACAATACCATTGTCGTTTAATCCCTTCCCTCTCCTATGCTTCAAATATTCATGGAAAGAAGCCTATCATTGTAGACATTTTTCAATCTCTTTATACATCAATCACAAGTACAAGCCATCTATCTTACTACTTTATTACTCATCTTGCTCTTCAATACCATCCTCACTAGAGCTAAGCATATCTAATCCTGGGTGCTTTCTCAGGATATGAACCTTTGACCCCCATGCCCAAATACCAACCAGTGTAATAAGGCTAGATGTTTTTAACACCATGCAGTCTTTTGACCACTCTCCACACCATCTCCCTAGTACATTCCTCATCCCTTCTAGCTCATGATAGACCACCAGACTATAGCCATAGTCTTGCAAAAGATAACATGCCAATGCCTCTCCAAAGATAGGCCCATCCTCTCCTTGAGCCTCAAAATGTCTAGATGACCTTGAGGCTTCACCTCCCTTCTCAGAGATTCTGCTCCTCAAAGTGACATCTCCTGGAATTTTGCACTTTCCCCATCTTTGAATTATGAGGTCCATATCCAGAGTGACTTCAAGAAAATCACAAATGGCAGCAAGGTGATCATAATGTTCGGAGGGCTCTTCTATCTCAGTCTTTTTGATTGGCAGTGACTGAAACAGGTGTTCTGTTTTCCTCCCTTCTTTAGGGGGAACAGCCAGGAATGGATACTGCAAGGTCAACACCTTGGTGCTTGCCCTTTCATATAGAATTGTGGCTATATTGGCAAAGGGTGCCTTCTTGGATCTGACTTTGTGACCAATCTCTCCAATTGCCCTCTCAACTGTAGCTTGAGAACCAAATCTGATTGAGCCATTCCAGAAAATATGGTGTGGGACATGGATTAATTGCCAGATGCACAGTCTGCATCTTGAGACCTTGACTGGGTCATCCCCAACATAAAGCCTCTCAAATCCTTGGAGGAAGGACTTGATTAGATTTTGTAAGGATGCTAGGTCTTCATCAGACTTTGGTGAATGAGACATTGCAGCTTCAACAATGTCCACAAATTGTGCAAAGTTCCTCAACACATCTCTATCAAATCCCAGCTCCCATGCCATTGGAATGATATACCAATGAAGGAGGGCCATCCATTCATAGACTTTGTACTGGCTTTGGCGCTTTTTATATGGGTTCCTAATTGGCCCACAGAGAGATGAAGGAAGGGTCTGTACTGCCTTTTCAACCTGTGCACCAAGTTCTGAAGCTATGTCTTTATCCATGTGTATCTTCTCATCAATGGAACTGTGTGTCACCCACAAATCCCAGATGTGCACCATGCAGTTTCATAGAATAAATGGAAGGGGTCCAGTGGGAAGAACAAGGGGAAGAATGATGGATGTGAAAATGTAGGACTGGCTGCACATATTGTCAGGCGAGAAATTCCTGTCTCCTTTACAATCCTCTGGTGCTCTGCTTGGGTTCTTGCAGACTCAAGCCTTTCAATAGTCTGCCAATAATGCCTTTGGCCTCGCATGGGTAAGTTGTCCAGGTCAATAATATGGCGATCTGGATTATGTCTCTCCTTTTGAGGTGGAGAGACTGGATAGTACTGGGCCCTAGCACCTCTGTCCTTGGCAGGGCGGGCACCTTGTACCAAACTAAAGCGATCTCCATAAAGGGCTGAATGTCCTGCCATCCCACTCAACTTGGCAGATCCAAGCATGTCTCCTTTTACACCACAGAGATATGCTCTCAGAACAAAGTAGGATGAATCAACAGCATCCCATGTCCACATCCCCACACTTGCCATTGCCATCTCTTCAAAAAGGGGATATATGAAGGACTCTATGTTCCCAGGTGCTGTTGGGCCTGGGATTGCAAGTGGAATGATGACATTGTTTGCCCTGTAGCACATCTCTGGTGGGAGATTGAGCAGCACAACAATTAAGAGCCACATATTGGACTGCTTTTTCATGGTGAGCTGAGCACCATCTGTAGAGATTGACAAAGCAGTGTCCCTTCCATCATCAAACAGCCCCAATTTTGTGTGGTGGGAAATATGATTGTCAGAGTTGGCAAACTCTGACCTCTTTACACCAGCACCCCTTGCAAGCAAATCTAGTGTCCTCTTTAAGCATTCATCCCTATGGCGCATCTCATGGGATGTCTCTGCATTGGCATAGTATGCCTGAATGATGGGAGTGATGGGCATGTAGAGCATGGTTGCCCTTGGCTTTGGTTTGGCTGTAGAGCTCTGTTGTGGTTTGTAGCGCAGTTCATTACAGTCTTTGTATGAGCAAGTGGACTGAGAATGGGAGTCTCCAGTGTATGCCATGCAACTTTTAGGGCACATATCAATGAATGAGGGGTGTAGCCCAGTGAGGTCTTCAGCTAGCTTTCTGACCCTATAAAGGCTGAGGATTTCCTCCTCTGTGGCCCCTCCAAGTACTTGTGCATGGGCATCAAGATGGGCATTGTATGCTTTGACAGTGCCATTGGACCCTATCCATGCAAGGTAGTGCTGGAGGGATAATGTCTCTGCCCTGGATAGTGTGTGTTGCCATGGGGGATGAGGAGGACAAGGAGGGAGTGTATAATCCTTCAACAGCTGTTTCTGAAGCTGGATGATAATTTCTGGCAAATCACCACCACCACTACCACCAGAGGGTCTATATGAAGACTCATAAGAGGGAAAGTCCTCATCAGATCCTAAAAAGCCATCATTATCCCCCAGTTGGCTGGAACCAGAGCCAGATTCAGAGCCAGGGTCTGGAGTAGCATTTAAGGTCTCTTCTGGAATCCTAAAGATGACAGAGCTATCAACATCATAGTTTGATGTATTGTCTGGCTCTGTGCCCATAGGGCCTCCCTCCTGTGGGGTGTCTATGGTGGCATTAGAATAAAAACATAATAGGTTCACAATATATTACTCACAATTATCATCAACAATCATAGCATCATCATTGACCATCCCCCTCTCTGGATAAGGAGATCCAGGTTGCTTAGATGACTGGGACTCCTCAGCTAGGCTGGTAAGCAGGTCTGAGAGCTGCTGATGACAGCTCTGGACAAAGTCCACAGTGTTCTGAGGTGCATCAGAAGCTATCAGATTGTTTAGGTGCTTCAGGTTGTCCCTGAAGTGGAACCTAATAGTCCTCTTAGAAAGCTCCTTATTTGAGGTGCACTTATAGCATGGACAAATATATTTTAATATTGGGGCCATGGTTGTTGTAAGAAGATGTATATGTACTAGGTAGCACAGATGCTGATGGCCTGCAGATAACAAGTTGCGAGGACGAGCGTCGGTAACCCACGGGCCGGCGCTGCCATTTTTTTGTCAGCGCAGAGTGAATGTTGACTTCGTGTTTTTTTTCGTTCTCTCTACCTCACTCTCTGTCACCCATCCTCCACCCATCCTCCGTCTTCCATTACTTCCATCTTCCATCTCCCTTTTTCTCAATCATGTCGATTCTCTTTGATGACCAGGACGAGCCGTTGTTAAACCTCGATGACATGGACGACGAGGACGACGAACCGTTTCGGTCTTGCGCCCGAGCGCAGCTTTCTCTGCAACCGCAAGTACGCGGTCTCTTGGAACGCCTTCTTCTCTGCTCTCTCAACCTTCGGGCCTCCCCATCCAATCCATCGCCTGGCTGACTCACGACAAGCTCACACACAACCCCGAGTTCGTCAAGTATGTCGACATGGTCAGCCACCTTCAAGAGCTCCTCAACTTGCAACGAAATCCCTCGACGACGACGAACTGTGAGTACCAGCCTTTTTCTTATTTTCTTTTTCCTGACCGTTTCCCTTTTTTTTAAATATATATATTAGCTACAACCGTTAGCTCGGCGACTACCTCGTCCCTGCGCCCAAGCGAGTCTGCTTCGCAGATTTCCTCTGGCGCTGCCAGCTTGCGACTCCCACTCCTTCCTCATCGACCGCTCGCCCCGCCCAGATTGCTACCGGAGTCTGTCGTCTGGACCACCAAGGATTGCAAGACCGATCCCGATGTCGGCGGCTCTGCCAGCAACTCGTCCCGACCCCTATGCACCACGTGGTCCGACATGAAAATGGGAAGATGATCTCAGAATCCGGAGTGGCAGTCGATCCGCCAAGCTGCGTTCACTGTCGCCCGCTCCCACTTGGACCCACTTCGGCGTGATCCCCGCGCCATTCCCGAGAAGATGCACAAGAAGACCTTCATGAAGGGCGCCTTTCTGAACGAGTGGCTTGACGCTGTCACAGCGCTCGAACGTTTGTGTCCTCTCCTCTCACTGTGCGCCGGGAATTGGAAGGTGCGATATGGTCCTCGGTTCGGTGCTGAAATCCTGCCTCTGGGTCTCCCCTACTTCTCGACCCTCGACTCCTAGTCTCGTCTCATCATCCCGTCCCCCTCCGTCCAGCCAAGTCACCTCTTCTTCCCGCGCCGCGGCTTCTCGCCCCTCCACTCCCTCCAGTGTCGCCCCTCGCCGCCCCTCAGAGCTGTCCCCTCGTCGCGCCTCGTCAAGTCCCCCCATCCTCGACCGCATGCACCGGCACAGTCCACCCGGGAGCCAGAGTCGGCGAGCAAGGCCGGCTCCAAGGCCAAGTGTAGGCGCGATCCAAGCCCGCCACGGCGAACGGAAAGCGTTCCAAAGCCAACGATGGTGCCAGTGGGACATCCGTGGCTTCCGATCCAGGTAAGTATCAGATATATTCGACGCGCCGTTGGCTAATGAATTCATAGTTCAACGGTCTCCTTCCCCCCGCCCCGCCTTCATGTCATTACTCCAACCTGACCCGGCCTCTCAGTCGGTAAGTTTCGACTTTAACCCTTACCACTGAACCACTGACATCCCATATTGCCGTTCACAGACCCCGAGTGCCAAAGCTGCCCCCTCCAAGACGCCGCGATCCAAGCAGGACCATGCCACGTCACGCGCCAAGGTTCCGTCGACACGGGCAGCCAAGGCCAGGGGCAATCGTGCCGCGGTGACCGACGACGACGACGACGACATGGCTACCAAGCCAGTGTCTGGGTCTCGTCCGGTGACCCCCGTCGAGGACCCTGGGTGCCAGAGCCGGTCATCTAAGGTAGATGTACATTTTCAATCGCTACTTTCTACAGGACTAATGTTTGTAGAACTCGAGCGAACCTGCCCCTTCGAAGACGACACACTCCAAGCAGACCACGCTTTGTCATCTGTCAAGGCTCCATCGACACGGGGCAGCCAAGGCCAAGATCAATCGTTCCGCGGTGACCGACGGCGACGACGACCGTGGCTGCCCAGCCATTGTCTGGGTCTCTTCCGGTGTGACCCCCGTTGGAGGACCCCGGTGCCAGAGCCCAAGATGGGGTTGCCCAAATCCAGGTCAGAATGGTGACTTCGTCATTCGAGGTAACGTACCATTTCGTCGCTACTCTTCTTTACTTCTAATGGTTCATTTTTTGTAGAATTCGAGCGAACCTGCCCCCCCTCTCAAGACGACGTTCCAAGTCAGACCACGCTTCGTCATCTGTCAAGGCTCCATCGACACGGGCAGCCAAGGCCAAGGACAGCCGTTCCGCGACGGACGACGCGGCTGCCCAGTCGCAGCCCAAGTCGTTTGGTGACCCCCGCTGAGGACCCCGGGCACGAGAGCCCTGATCAGGCCGGAATGGCGCCTTCATCGTCTGAGGTATGGTTTTGTCTCATCGCTATGCTGTCTGGATCTTCTAATGGTTCATTTTGTAGCATTCGGATGACGACGACGAGTCGCACTCGCACCTCCAGGTTCTCTTGCGTGACGAGCTTAGACAGTGGGTCGATGAACACAAGATCGAGTCGCAGGGCAAGCGGCCGACAAGAATTGGTATGTCGCGCCCCCTCTCCCCCTTTCCTCTTCGGCCTGTTACTCACTCTGTTTTACAGACCTCATCAAGGCGATCGCAGGAGCGGCAAAGTCGGAACAGCCCTCCAAGGAGGACATCGAGAGCATGTTACTGAGGTAAGTCCCCGCTTCTTAAACTATTCGATTATACTAACTCTGCTCCAGCGCAAATCAAAGCGCAACACGAAGGCTGCATAGCAGCCACCTTTATATCTTTCACTCGCGCTCTAGGTACTGTCGGCGGTGGTGGCGTGTTTCGATTTGAAAAAAATATATACATTTTTTGCTGTCGGAGAAACCTGGTCATATTGTGTGACTTTCCTTGACTTTGACTTTCAAAGTCAGTCTGCAGTCAAACAAAGTCGGTTTGTAGTCAATTGAATTAGCTGACTTTTGATTGACTCTTGTTTGACTAATAATTGACTTTCGAAGTCAATTATTAGTCGAACAAAGTCAGTTCATAGTCAATGCATTCTTTGCTTGATTTTTTGTGACTTTGGTTGACTTTGAATGACTATGACTGGTACTTGACTTCAATAGTCAGTCAAAAGTCGGACCTCAGTCAATAAAAAGTTGTTGACTTTTGTTGACCTCTTGTCGACTTTTTAATGACTGGAACTTGACTTCTGTAGTCAATTCAAAGTCAAAGAAAAAGTCAATGAAAAGTCAATGACTTACATTGACTTTTCATTGACTTTTCATTGACTTTTTGTTGACTGGAGCTTGACTTCGTAGTCGATTCAAAGTCGAACAAAAAGTCATTGAAAAGTCAATGACTTACATTGACTTTTCATTGACTTTTTGTTGACTGGAGCTTGACTTTGGTAGTCGATTCAAAGTCGAACAAAAAGTCATTGAAAGTCAATGACTTACATTGACTTTTCATTGACTTTTGTGTTGACTGGAGCTTGACTTCTGTAGTCGATTCAAAGTCGAACAAAAAGTCATTGAAAGTCCATGTAAGTCATGGAAAGTCCATTGACTTTAGAGTGACTATACATTGACCTTAGCTTGACTTTTTGACTAAAGCCTGACTTTCAAAGTCAAAAAGAATAGGATGTCAGTCAAATAAAAGTCAATGACTTTTAGCCGACTTTTGAGTGACTTCTATCTGACTTGAGTGACTTTTGAGTGACTTCAAAGTCGAAAAAATAGGATGTCAGTCAAGAAAAAGTCAATGACTTTTAGCTAACTTTTGGGTGAGTTCCCTTTTACTGAACTAGGCCTCATCCCCATCCCACCCACACCCACACCCACACCCATGTCCCCACCCCATCCCATCCCCCCACACCACCCCCATGTTCCCCATCCCCATCCCACCACACCCACCCATGTTCCCATCCCCATCCCACCCACACCCACCCCCATGTTCCCCATCCTCATCCCACCCACACCCACCCCATGTTCCCCATCCCCATCCCACCCACACCCACCCCCATGTTCCCCATCCCATCCCACCCACACCCACCCCCATGCTCCCCATCCCCATCCCACCCACACCCACCCTGGTGTTCGCGTTTTTTCCTTAATTATTCCCTAAGTTCAATAGACTTTACCTGACTGGTATTGACTTTGACTGACCATCTCATGTCCTCAAAAATAATATCTTGGTTTTTTTCTCCAAATTTCAAATGACTTTGGTTGACTTTTCCTGACTTGTGCAAAAATCTTGACTAGTGGTTCGACTTTGACTGACCAACGTCCTATTTTAGCGACTTTCTTGCGACTTCCCTTTTTACCGAGCGTGACTGGTGCCGTGAAATGATGCTGAAGACCTGGCAAAGGCAGAACTTCATCTAAGGGAGGGCCAGCTTAATGACACTCTGCATCACATTCGCATTTCCCTGGGACACAAATCCTATCTGTACAGACACGACGTTCGTCCGGCACGTACGCAGAGACTCAAAACACATGCTTGGGCAGAGGTGCACACTGCCGAGTCCACTGTTCAACATCATGCTCGGGTGTATACTCGCGCAGCAGGCAATGGTAGACCTTGGCGTCGGCAGCACACTCTCTTGACAGGTACAAGTCTTGAGGCGCCAGGACTTGAGTGTCAAGACGAGCGTAATTGCGCCCCATGTGCGTGGACAACGGAACAAGTTGCTGCCTTGGTTTTGGACAATGGATGTTCGGAGAGATGCCGACGTTGGAGAGTGGATGGAAGACTGTACGTGGTTCTCTGCTTATATACACTTAATAAGTGTAACACTCCACGCAGTCTACGAGTGCATTGGCTTCGGGCAAAAGCTCAAAAGATGTGGTGGATTGAAGAACTTCAGTGTCTCCAAGTCAAGATGGAGTCTGCTGTTAGGTTCTTCAGACATCAAGAACAATTTTGGCAAGAAAAGCAGGAGCTCATTGACCCCCAGTCACAGCCAGGGCATGCTGTGTGGGCAGCCAGACAAAGCACGATGTGGGGTTCAATGGCCATCCAGGCAGGGTCCAGTTTCTGCTTTGCTTAAGAGTGACCGCCTCCTGAGTTTGCCAAGGTCCTACTACGTCCACAAACAAGTAGATAGAATTATTTGAATGTACATAGCACTGCCAACTAGCTACCGGTAGTCAGTAGGGGCTTAAAACAACCACATCTGCTCAATCCCCATGTTCACGATGCAGGCCTAGTGATAATTATATATCAGCAGCCCCCAATGGTAAGTTGGGGTTGTTTCTATCAAGGGAAGCCATGTAGTCCATTTATTTTCGATAATGCGGCTCCCAGCTGTAATCATTTATCAGCGGGTTTCTGAAGCTTCCAATGGAATCCCTGCCAATGACCTTGTATGGGCCTATAGTCCCTGCCTATGGGTATGCATGGGCCCATCGCTGAATGTCTTTGATGGCGCACTCATGTTGGCCCATAAAACCCATTGCATTGGCACAAAGTTGTTGGGGGAGCTGCCGAGCGAAACATTCATGTGGGTCTATGTGCGAAATCTGCCGACAAGCTTGTATTGGCCTATTGCACCAACACGAGCATCCTTCTGAAAAGCTTCTATCAGCCCACAGCACCCATGCAAGTATCCTGCCGAAAAACCTGTATTGGCCCACTTTTCCCATGTGTGAAATCTGCCAACGAGCTCGTATTGGCCCATCGCACTCATGTCTGTATTCTGCCAACAAGCTTGCATTGGCCCATGGTGCCGATGCATATTCTCCAAAAGCTTGTATTATCCCATTGTGCCCATGTGCGAAATCTTCCGATGAGCTTGGATTGGCCCATTGTCCAAATGCATATTCCACTGATGAGCTCACATTGGCCCGTAGCTCATGTGTGCATATTCTGCTGATGAACTTGCATTGGCCTATGCGCATTCTACAGACAAGCTTGTATCGGCCCACAGCACCCATGCACATAATCTGCCGACAAGTTCGCATTGGCCCATTTTGCTCACGGTTGTATGCTGCCGACAGGCTTGTATTAGCCTATGGAGCGTAGCTATGGCATAGATCATAGTTCTCCCCGCAATACATGGTATTTAGCGTCTTCCCTCTGTCATGAAGACCCACAATTTCCTGCCGAAGTGTCTCAAGGACCTTCTCATGGCTATCGCATCTGGATTTCAGATCCTCAATTGTCTTCTCTTGCCAGTCGCATCTGCTTTTCAGACTCTGGATCTCCCATTTCAGCTGTTCAACTATGTTATTGTTATCTTTGCCTTCAGCTGTCAGCGCTTGTGGTGGGCATAGAACTGATGCAAACTAGAGTGAGCGTACATGGTAATGTCTTTCATTGGTTTCCTCCCTGGTTTCATTGAGAGGTCGAGCTTCATCCCAGTCGTTGTCGAGGTTCTCTTCTGGACGTGGATGCATCATATCCCGTTTCCCCTTGCCTTTGATTTGGCCTAGCTCCCTTGGGGAACCTGCCTTCACCAATTTACGCTTGTCTTTATCTTTTATCATAGCTGCCTGTGGGCTGTGAGCATTTGGGCGACTATCTCCTTCATGCGTCTGGGTCTTGGATGTAGCGCTGGTAGCCGCTTCACCAAAGTCTTCGGCAGCACTCCTTTTGCTGCCGATCTCATTATAATTTCTTTGGAAATTATATGCTCAATGCATCTGCATAATAAAAAACGAGGGACTCACTGCGAACACCGCTTCCAGAAGCGCATCGATCCTTCTTCCTCTTCATGGGAACGGAGATTGTTGAACTGCCTTTCTCTTCTGAAGTGTCTTGAGGTTCCGATGCCATAGGTTCTAGACTGAAAGCTGCCGGTGGGATCGTCATCACGATGTCACCTGCCGAATCGCCTTTCTTCATGGGAATGGAGATTGTTGAACTGCCTATCTTTCTGAAGTGTCTTGAGGTTCTGATGCCATAGGTTCTAGACTGAAAGCTGCCGGTGGGATCGTCATCACGATGTCACCTGCCGAATCGCCTTTCTTCATGGGAATGGAGATTGTTGAACTGTCTATCTCTTCTGAAGTGTGCGGTTCCGATGCCATAGGTTCTAGACTGAAAGCTGCCAGTGGGATCGTCATCATGATGTCACCTGCCGAATCGCCTTTCTTCATGGGAATGGAGATTGTTGAACTGCCTATCTCTTCTGAAGTGTCTTGAGGTTCTGATGCCATAGGTTCTAGACTGAAAGCTGCCGGTGGGATCGTCATCACGATGTCACCTGCCGAATCGCCTTGAGGTTCAGATGCCATAGGAGCTAGGCTGGGAGCTGCCGATGACATATTTATCATCACGTCGCCCACTGATGCCAAACTGTCCATGCATTCTCGACAGGAAGCTGCTAATGTAAGTGGAGAGACATGGGTGTCAGAGAGGGGATCCGCACCATTTTGCCCTGGAAAATGTATATCCAGCGGCGGGAGATTGCTTGGTGAAGTATAATAGTTGCTGCTCAAAACCTTTGGATCATTCTCAGAGACAGAACTTATGTTCGGAGAGTCTTCATGCTCTCTGAACGCTTCCATGAGGCTTAACAACAGCGGGTGAATGCGGAGGGGTGTAGGGCTACTTGTATTGGCACGAAAGTAATAGTCGCTGAAGTTTTCTGCATAAACTTGGGCTTAGCTGATAAAAGTAGATTGCAAGAAGACCAGAATACCAAGCAGCGTCTGAATGTCCGCCTCCAAACCCCTTCGTCTCTCGGCGTACATGCATGATATGCTCCTAGTTCCTTCTTGAGCATGGCTGCGTGGTGGTGAAGAATTTGTTCGTCTTGGGTTAGACTGAGATCGGAGGTTGACATGGTCACAGAGGACAGAGGAGGGATAGTGTAAATGGGCCTTATGGATCGAAGGTGAAAGGGTGTCGGCAGTAGATATAGGCAGAAACAGTACAAAAGCATGGCCTGGGTAGGTCCATCCATAATCGCGACTGCGCAGATATATTGTGAAACGTCCTATCAAAGGAATGTAGCTCTATCGGCAGCGTCCATGGTTGCGTTATACAGGCCAGGCAAGTGCTTCACTTGCCAGCGCCTTGTTGGGCTGCCGCAAGTATATCGGCAGCTCATCTTCATGGATTCCATTGACCCTCACAGGCACATTTCAGAAGATGTATTCACTGGCAGTTAAAACACCATATGCCAGTGTTTATTCCGGCAACTCTCTCACTTAGGCCTGATTAGAAGCAAACATAGATTATTGCCACAGGCCCATGCGACTTGTTCCAGACTCATTGATTGATATCATTCCATGCGTACATTCCATGCGTACATAAGCGCTTATGATGTCATACTTTGAGGGATATCTGCCGATATCTGATCGACAAACACGCATCTGTCCACCATGCAAGGGAAGTCCTCAGACATAAAACAATGTGTCTCTGAGTCAGAGGAGAACAGTTTCAAGGAGGCGGTGCGCGTATCAAGATTAATGCTTCAGTGGGTGCTCAACCAATGCCTATAGATGCGATCTGCATTCTGGAACGGGGTCACACTCCTCAATGGATTGGAGTCTGATGTGGGTCAAACCGGCAGGGAATGGCGGGACCTTCCAGCACACCAGCAGATGCCGAATGTTTCAGCAGGTCCCGAAAAGTGTGACACTCTTAAAGCCTGTGATCGGAAAGCTTATTGACAAGGTAGCTCAAGCGCGATATGATCTGCATCAGCTGACGCAATCCAGGATCTTCCAAAGGGTGTTTCACAAGAATGGCTATCAATGGCCAGAGATCAAGCTAACTTCCTGAAAGATAAGCAATCGAGGAGGGTTGAACTATTGGGAGAATGTTTGCGCGATTTGGAAAATGAGATAGCTAGGGCAGACACCTTAATTGGGGAATGAGCAGCTAAAATGATATTCTCCAAACATGTAGAACTACAATTATCATCAAACAGAGTGTTCGTTCTCCAAATGGACGCCGCTGCCTCATACCTACCATAATCAATATTGAACATCTCAAAAACTGATGTTGCGGTAGCTCTCGATTCTGATGGACTGCTCCCGAGCTTGTTCGAGCCTCACTATTACCCTAGCACGAAGTCTTGAACCAGCTTCCTGCTGCGGCTCCGGTTACTTCAGGATTGAAAATGAAACAGGGTACATACCATTTAGAGCACGCAATAACCCCGCTATTAACTCATCGCGGACGTGAATGGCTCTTTCATCACCATGCCTTCTCCTGCGTTCCACCACTCCGTAAGACTGAATGGTAGAGTGGGTGATGCCTGGACCTTGCCCTTGCCTTTCATCTGGTCCTGATTGGATGTTGCATAGGTGCCCGGGTTCCTAATGTCGGAGAAACTGTGAAAGGCGATCTTGACCGACTCTGGCACATAAGGGGAGCTGCCGCTAGATGATAAAAGGCCGATGATCCATACAGCAGCAAGCTAGGTGTGAATTCTGATTAGAGGATGCTCTAGAATGTGAATTAATGCTTACCACTTCATTGTGTAAGCTGGCGATACTTTTCGCCTTTATCGGCAGAATTGAGCAAGATGGCTGATATTCTCTCGCGATGCAGGCAAGTGCAGCGTCTAATATGGAGGCACCTGTTGCAGCCGACATAGTATGTAGATAGTAGTGTGAATGGAATGTGATGTTGCCATTGGAAGCTGCCTATCCGGCATGCTGATAATAAATAGCACACGTGATCCTGAGACCCGTCATAGGCACAAAATGGGCCAATACAAGCTGGTCGGTAGGATGCGTGCATTGGCTCAGTGGGCCAATACAAGCTGGTTGGCAGGATGCTCGCGTTGGCGCAATGAGCCAATACAAGCGTGTCGGTAGATTTCTCACATGGGCACAATGGGCCAATACAAGCTTGTCGGCAGATTTCTACATGGGCACCGGGGCCAATACAAGCTTGTCGGCAGGATGCTCGTGTTGGCGCAATGGGCCAATGCGAGCTTTTCGGCAGAATATGCCCATGGGCACCATGGGCCAATACAAGATTTTGGCAGAATGCACATATGAGCACCATGGGCCAATGCAAGCTCGTCGGTAGATGACTCACATGGGCACAATTGGCCAATACAAGCTTGTCGGCAGAAAACTCATAGCAGCACCATGGGCCAATACAAGATTTTCGGCAGGATATGCGCATGGGCACCGTGGCCAATACAAGGATGTACACATGAGCACCATGGGCCAACGCAAGCTTGTCGGCAGGATGCGTGCACCGGCGCAATGGGCCAATACAAGCTTTTCGAAGGATACTCACATGAGCACAATGGGCCAATACAAGCTTTTCGGCAGGATGCACACATAAGTACCGCAGGCCAACGCGAGCTTTTCGGCAGGATGTACGCATCGGTGCAATGGGCCAATACAAGCTTGTCGGGCAGAATACTCACATGAGCACAATGGGCCAATACAAGCTTTTCGGCAGGATGCGCGCATAGCACCATGGGCCAACGCAAGCTCGTCGGCAGGACAATCGCATTGGTGCAATGGGCCAATACAAGCTTTTGGCAGGATGCTTGTGTTGGTGCAATGGGCCAATACAAGCGTATCAGCAGGATGCTCGCATTGGTGCAATGGGCCAATACAAGCTTTTTGGCAGCAGAATATGTCCATGGAACAATGGGCCAATACAAGCTTTTCGGCAGAATATGTCAATGGGCACCGTGGGCCAATACAAGCTTGTCGGCAGATACTTATATGAGTGCGATGGGCCAATGCAAGCTCGTCGGCAGATTTCGCACTTGGGCACAGTGGGCCAACACAAGCTTTTCGGCAGGATGCTCGTGGTGGCGCAATGGGCCAATAAGCTTGTTGGCAGGATGCTCGCATTGGTGCAATGGGCCAATACAAGTTTTTCGGCAGAAATGTCCATGGGCACCATGGGCCTATACAAGCTTGTTGGCAGAATACACATATGAGTGCCATGGGCCAATGCGAGCTTGTCGGCAGATTCTTGCATGGGCACAATGGGCCAAACAAGCTTTCGGCAGAATATGTCTATGGGCACTGGGGTTAAACAAGCTCGTCGGCAGGATGCACGTGTTGGCACAATGGGCCAATTCAAGTTTATCGGAAGAATGCTCATATGAGTGCGATGGGCCAATGCAAGCTCATCGGCAGATTTCGCACTGGGCACAGTGGGCCAACAAGCTTTTCAGGCGATGCTCGTGGTGGCGCAATGGGCCAATACAAGCTTGTCGGCAGGACACTCGCATTGGCACAATGGGCCAATACAAGCTGTTTGGCAGAATATGTCCATGGGCACCATGGGCCTATACAGCTTGTCGGCAGAATACACATATGAGTGCCATGGGCCAGTGCAAGCTTGTCAGCAGATTTCTTGCATGGGCACAATGGGCCATTACAAGCTTTCGGCAGAAATGTCTATGGGCACCGCGGGCCAATACAAGCTCGTCGGCAGGATGCACGTGTTGGCACAATGGGCCAATACAAGTTTGTCGGCAGAATACTCATATGAGTGCGATGGGCCAATGCAAGCTCATCGGCAGATTTTGCACATGGGCACAGTGGGCCAATGCAAGCTTTTCGGCAAGTGTTCATGTTGGTGCAAGGGGCCAATGCAAACTTGTCGGCAGGACACTCACATTGGCACAATGGGCCAATACAGGCTTGTTGGCAGGACACTCGCATTAGTGTAATGGGCCAATACAAGCTTGTCGGCAGGACAATCGCATTGGTGCAATGGGCCAATACAAGCTTTTCGGCAGGATATGTCCATGAGCACCATGGGCCAATACAAACTTGTGGGCAGGACGCTAGCATTGGCACAATGGGCCAATACAAGCTTTTCGGCAGAATACACATGGGAGTGCCATGGGGCAATACAAGCTCGTCGGCAGATTTCTCACATAGACACAATGGGCCATTACAAGCTTTTCGGCAGGATGCATGCACAAGTACATGGGCCAACGCAAGCTTGTCGGCAGGATGTGTACATCGGTGCAATGGGCCAATACAAGCTGGTTGGCAGAATACGAACATGAGCACTGTGGGCCAATACAAGCTCATCGGCAGAATATATACAATGACTTATAGGCCCATCGAGATTGTTTACAAAATAGTTTCATGGGCCGATGCGTATATATGCACTTTATACCTACAATGGGCCCACATGGGTTCTGCCGACACGCACGGCAGAATTGCACATGGGTTCTACCGAGTACTATCACAACTATTTGCGTCATGGGCTCACTGAAGTCCAGTCCTCATCAGTCAAAGTCCAGTCTGTTTTCAGTCTTTTTTCAGTCTATAGGACTGGACCTCAAAGCACTACAAAGCAGTGCATCCAGACAATTGACAGACCCTTTGCTCATCGCCATAACTAACTGTTTGTATTGACCCACAGTCCAGGCCAGGTCACCAAGGTTCGTGATGTCGACAGCTGTTTGAAACATCCCATCAAGCGATGCGCACTTCTTTCAGAGGACTTCAATGAGGCCACCAATGGGCTGATACACATAGGTAGTATTCATGAATGCTGTTTTTGATCTGGGAAAGTATGCTATGATAGTGAGTCAGCAGTTGTGAACATGCCTGACATGAGTCTGACAATGTTTCTTGAACCCCCACACACTGCACTGATTGTACCAAACAACCGATGCCATGATATGGATATTCCAAGGTAGCACGAACATCTTGTGAAGCATGAAGGGATAGGCACTGTAGGGAGGACACTGTCTGGCATTGCAAGGTACACCCCCAAACATGGTTTTGTCATGGGTTCTGTAGCACGTGCTGATGAAATCAACCCTGCATGTGTGATAGTGTTGGGGAAGTTTGGTTTGGTTGGTTTGGGGCCATTTTGGCCAAACTGGAAACCAAACTGATTAGAATTTGCCCAAACCGAACCCAAACTGAACCAAACTGATTCAAACTGCTCCAAACTGTTACGGTTTCGCCCTCGACAGCCCCCAATCACCCGCCAGGACCCGAAGAACACCGTGAAGAGGAGAAGTCCCTCGGAGATTGCTGAGGAGGAAACCCAGTTATGAGGCTCGTGGCTGAGAGTGCCCGACCAACCAAAGCTGAGTCAC
>JAKELI010000578.1:0-29423 GCA_021525025.1 Lactarius hengduanensis
GGCCGTCCGATGACATTTGAATCCCTTGGAAAAGGGTTGTGTTCATTCAAAGGGCGGGCGCTGTGCGACCTGCTTCGCTATCGCCATCTACCCAAGCATGTACCCGCCAGAGCCGCCACTGCAAGTGTAGCAAGTATTTTCGGCGTAGCGAGTATTGACAGTGAAAATCTTCCATCCAAGGGAAAGAAAAAGAAAAGGAAATGACGGAGATGATGGTGCAGACGCGGATATTCAATGCAGAAGTGACGGCATGTTCATTTTCATGGCCTCGTAAGCTTAGTAATCAATAAAACCGAGTAAACAAGGCGTACAAACTGTACAGTACAGTACTGTATCCTATACAATTGCAAACATTGCAAAGACAACCTCATGTTCAGACCTGGTTCAGACCCAATCCGGCGCTAGATGTGGGCAGGCTGTCGGGAGGGGTTCTCATAGGGTACCCAACTGACTTCTCTCACCAGCTGCTCAACTTCTTTACAAGCAAGCGCGTTGAGCTGAATTTACGCATGCGATTTGCCGCCTCCAACTATTCCCGGGGAGTATCAGTATCTAGTAGTGGCTCCCAAGAAGAACCACTCTTTCTGTAATCTCCGCTTCCGTGTGCACGCTATGGAGGGTATGACATTCCGTAGAGAGCTGGAGGACAGGTTAGCGCGGGCATTGGACAAGGTGAATACATTCATTTGTGCTTGCCAGTGTGGAACTGTAACGCAACTGATTTTTGACCTCTCGGCGTGTATTCTTTGATGGCAGATGATACGGAATTCCAACCCATCCTCAGTATCGTTTAATAAAGACCGAGGTTCCAGCAGCGTAAGCTGCGCCTGGTATAAACGCCTCGATATCTAACCGTGGTGGAACGTTCATGGCAACGACACCAAGGAGGATGGGATGTAGGTCGGTATGTCATGGCATCGCTACGCAACTCGATGACTTGAACATGCGTTGCCGTTGGCGGGTCATGTGTCCATTGGAGTGAGTCAGAGATCGGTTCGAATGATGCAGACTGTGTCATCGACCTGAACACACTGAGGCGACTCGGAGGTGTACGTCAGTGTATTCAATCGACGATCGATCACAGTAAAAAAGTTTGGCGCATATCGCAGTATGCGTAGCTATCGGCGCAATACTAGTGCTACTGACGCCTCTGCGGCTCATTCGCATGGCCGACATCTGATTCCTGGCAACCACAGTTGACACATGAGATTGATCCTGGAGTCGAGTGACATCGCGACCTCCATGACGGTCATAACAAAAGTATCTAGACCAAGATCCAGACGGACTCGGTCCAAACACAGCCCGATTTGAAAGTTGAAAGCAGGTGAAGAAACACTCAAAGTGCTAGTTTCTAGAACCAGAATTGCAAAATTTTACTTTACTGTAATGTGCCTATCCGATAACAATAGTACTACGAATAAGTTAGTAGTACACGTTTTTCGGGTGGTTCTGACCGCAGCTCGCCACTGAGAAAAACTGGACGCGCTTGATCCTTATCTTATTTATCTTATTTGAAACTCCTGCTGCGCAATACTCTAGGCTTTGCGCCGTGGTTCACCTGACTGGCAGTAGTTTGCCATCTTGGTGACGCCGTCATGAACTTGTGCCCGAGTGACGCGGGTGTGGACTGTGCACGTGCACAAACAACAAACATTTACGAACGTCAATGGACTGCAGGTACGTCACATTAACCATTTGACAACGCCCTTTCCCCATCCAAGTTCTATCGATGCGAGGCAATCTGCGTAGTTTCTCTGTGAGACCTTGTGCACCTGCTGCGCACGAGCGTCTCGAATTTGTACACGGCTTGTGACACGCTTAAAAGCCACAGCCTAAGGTGGAGTGACTCCATACGGCACAATTCCGAGTCTAACACCATCATGATGCCCACAGTGCGTCCTGGAACCCCTGAGCCGAACGAGGTCGTCTCAGACGAGACATCACGCTTCAATTACCCCGGCTCGGATATTATTCTTCGCTCATGCGACTCCCATGATTTCCGGGTGCCTAAGCTTTACATCGTCACTTGTTCCCCGGTCCTTCGAGAACTCATCCGAAGCGATTCAAATACTCCTGATGTCCCCAATGGCAAACTTGAAGAACAAGAACGGCTTCCGGTGGTCAAACTACTGGAAAGCAAGGCGACCCTCTACAGCCTCTTCACCTTCATTTTCCCCGTCGTTCCCATCCTTCCTTCAACCACCGAGAGAATTATGGAACTCCTAGCCGTGGCCCAGAAGTATCAAATGGACTCAGTTATGTCTCATATTCGAGGCGCCATTTCTCAACAGGATCCCCCATTCGTTCGCCCAGAGACAGCACTCCGCGTTTATTTCTTTGCACAGGAGCACGAACTCCATCAAGAGGCGCTTCAGGCTGCGCGAGTTACACTGCGCCTCCCGATGATCATCGAAGATCTAGGAGACAAGCTCGAATTCCCTGGCACTACGGGAACCTATCTTCTTGAGCTTTGGAAGTATCACGAGCGAGTTCGAACTGACCTCAAATCAGGTGTTCTTGAGTTTAAAAACTCTGGTTTACCCGATGTCGTGAAAAATCTGCGTTGTATGAAAGATCAGTACTACGGTTACAGCCTCCAAGCAACCCTTTTCCGAAATGGATCGACGATTACATCGGGTCCATAGCGGAAAGCTCCTCATCTCTTCGACCTCATCGAATTCGAAAGTGCAGTGGGCACGCCACATCCAAGATAACAGCTATACTTCTTCAAGATGTTCATGTGTGGGCATACCCAGCCAGACCATACGCACTTTCTGGGGGTCTCTAACGGCGGCCGTTCATCAGACGGTAGAAAAGGTACGCAAGACTGGTGAAGCTAGGCCTTATCACGATGACTAATACGAACACCCGCAGGCAGATTCGACTCCGGCTCTCGTGAAGGAAGAACCAACCTCCTGCAAATTTGGGTCCTCCATCCGTGCCATTGTGTTTGGACATGCCCGATGCAAGTATTATACTTCGGTCGTCTGACCAAGCCAGCTTCCGTGTCCACAAGTCGGTGCTCGCCATGTCGTCACCATTTTTCAAGGACCTGCTCTCTCTCCCCCAGCCACCCGACGACGAACTTGTTGACGGCCTTCCTGTAATCCAATTGTCCGAGGACGCTGGTCTACTGAACAGCCTCGTCTCATTACTCTACCCCATTCCCCACGTCGTACCCAGCTCTTATGAAAAGGTGTTCGCCCTACTCGCTGCCTGCCAGAAATACGACATGGAATCAGTTCAATCCCATATCCGTGCCGAGATTAAATGTGGAATGTTTCCTGCGCCAGTTAAGGCTGAAGGCTTCAGTGCTTGTGCCATCGCGGGCAGCTTGGGGCTCGATCCAGAATTGGAGGATGCGGCTCGTCTCACCTTGGGTTGCCCGATGACATTCGAATCCCTTGGAGAACAATTGCGATCATTCAAAGGGCGGGGACTTTCCGACCTCATTCGCCATCGCAAACGTGGTAATAAAGTGTGACGTACCTGACGACAACCTTGTCGACTAAGTTAAGTACAAGTCAGTCGGCTCTTCCATTCCGTCTCAAGATGCGGCTACTCACCTCCGTTGGGACAGGTTAGACCAAGGCGCATACAATCTACGCTATCATTTTCACGTATCCTTTTCCCTCCACTGTCCTTTGGGTGACTGCGCATTTGGTCATACTCTTTCCCAATCTGTAACGTCCGCACTTCTACCGATTGCCGTCCTCTAACTCCCCTTAATCGGCCGGGGCTGGGGCAAACCAATCTTACGCGTAAGCGTTTCGATCGTCGGTCAGGCTAGCGCCTATCCACAACATTAGCTTCCTCAGGACATATATTTCTCCCTCTTCTACTGCATCGCGAACGCAGTGATATTGAACGTCGATGTTTAGTGCGAGATGCCCTTCGTGAGTGCGATTTCTAACGAATGGTCGGCGGAAAGGGTCGGGGCGCCTCCACGCCAAAGTCCGCGGAAAACACGGTCAACCACTTGACATCCTTTTCCTCACAGGTACATATCCCACCGCCATACCTGAGTGTGCGATGATCCCTTGTGTCTTTGACCATGAGACCGCTCCTCCGTGCACTGGGGAGACGTAACCCTAGATTGAGTGCTTGTGTTCCTCCAAAACAAAATCGGCATCTGCGAATTCAACCGCCTTCCCCTCCGGCGCACCAGCTCCTTCTGCGGGCCCATATGTCAGTGCATAATCGCTGTTTACTTCAAACACTGTAGGGCACGGGGTGCGGCTTGCCAATGCCCACGGCCCGGGTGTTCAAGAATGTGGCAGCGTAGTGATGACTCGTGCGACGCCGCGGCGAGTTGCGACCGCAACCGGCGTGACGTAGCTCAGTCTCTCTGGCCGCTTTAAGCATTACCTGTGTCGCTTTTTCCGTGCTCAGTGACCGAGCCGTCAACGTGTTTGGGCTATTCATATTGATTCTGGCAAGACTTAAGGCGGTGTATGCAAAACTGAGATGCCGAGATAGTGACGTAGGCGTCAGAAGTTCAGATTTCTCACGTTTTCGTGAGTATGTCGGCAGTATTCTCTTTTGATGATGACCACGGATGCAGTGGTACTTGAGGCGGACGTGGTTGCTACTGTTTGTGTGGGTGCCAGACGTGGTCTTCCGTTGGGCGAGAAGTGAGAGGATAGGGGTGTGGCCCACTGGCAGCGTGAGACATGGCCATTACCTCATCCAGTAGCGGAGCTACAGCGCCATAGTGGAGGCACGATTCTAACAAACACCATGCCTATAGGGATGTGTCCTGGAACTCTTGAACCGAACGCCGAGGTCGTCTCGGACGACTCGGAGACATCAATCTTCGATTACCCCGGCTTGCCGGATGATATCGTTCTTTGCTCGAGCGACTCCTATAAGTTCCGGGTGCCTAAGCTTCACATCATCATTTGTTCCCCAGTACTTCGAGAGCTCATACAAAAAGTTTCAAACAATCCCGACGTTCCCAACAGTGAAGAACAAGAACCACTTCCGGTAGTCAAACTGCCGGAAAGCAAGGCGACCCTTTACAACCTCCTCACTTTCATTTTCCCCGTCGCCCCCATCCTTCCTTCAACCACCGAGAAAATCATGGAGCTCCTTGCTGTGGCCCAGAAGTATCAAATGGACTCAGTTATGACTCATATCCGAGGCGCTATCTCTCGACAGGATCCGACATTCCTTCGCCCAGGGACAGCACTCCACATTTATCTCCTTGCACAACAGCATGGGCTCCATCCAGAGGTGCTTCAGGCTGCGCGAGTTACATTGCGCCTCCCGATGATCATCGAGGATTTGGATAACGAGCTGGAATTCCCCGGCATGACAGGTGCCTCTCTTCACGAGCTTTGGAAGTATCACCAGCGAGTTCGAACCGATCTCAAATCAAGTCTTCCTGAGTTTAGAAAAATTGGTTTACCCGATATCGTGAAACGTCTGTATTGTTCAAGTCGTCACGCTCGTGTTAGTTGTTTTTTTCCGCAATGGCTTGATGATTACATCAAGTCCATAGCAGAAGATCTTCCTCTCTTCGATCTCATCGAGTTCGAAAATAAACGGGCACGCCACATCAAATCTGAGGCCGATACCTATCATTCTCAAGGGTGTTCATGTGCGCACATATCCAGCCAGATCATACGCGCTTTCTGGGAGGCTCTGACGGCTGTTGTTCATGGAACGATAGACAAGGTATCTAGAACTGGGTGACCAGGCCTCATCGTGATAACTAATACGAGCACCGTCAGGCTGATTCAACTCTGACTCTCGTGAAGGAAGAACCAACCTCAGAAAGCTCGGGTCTTCCATCCGTGCCATTGTGTTTGGACATACCCGACGCAAATATTATAGTTCGGTCATCTGACAAAGTCAACTTCCGTGTCCACAAGTCAGTGCTTGCAATGTCATCACCATTTTTCAACGATCTGCTCTCTCTCTCCCAGCCACCCGATGTCGAACTTGTCGATGGCCTTCCTGTAATCCAGTTGTCCGAGGACGCTGGCCTGCTGAACAGCCTAGTCTCGTTGCTCTACCCCGTTTCCCCTCTCATACCTGGCCATTTTGAAAAGGTGTTTGCTTTACTTGCTGCCTGCCAGAAATATGACATGATATCAATTCAATCCTACCTCCGTGCTGAGATCAAACGTGGAGGGTTTCTTGCGCCAATTGGGGATGAAGCTTTCCGTGCATATGCCGTCGCAAGCAGCATGGGACTCATTCCAGAAATGGAGAGTGCTGCACGTCTCACCCTTGGCCGCCCCATGACATTCGAAACTCTTGGAGAAGGGCTGCGGTCATTCAAAGGACAGGCTTTGTGCGATCTGGTTCAGTATCGTGTGGCCCGCCACTAACTTACTGAAGCGAGTAATAGTTCTCAACCCAAGGGGAAGCGTAGAAAGCAGCAAGAGGAACTTGAAGGAGCATAGGAGACATACATGAAGGATCGGAGATGCGGAGGCCGGATAAAAACGTAAAAGTACCGTACTGTAAAGGCATATTCTCATAGGTATGTAGGCTTAGTAGTGAGCTGGACGTTATCAATCGCAGAGACAACCTCGTGTTATGTTTAAATTGCTCGGTGTTCATTCTAGGCAGTAGAGGCGGGCAAGCTGTCTGGAGCACCCCCCAGAATACTCCCGCTAATTGGCTGCGCAACTTCTTTACACTTACGTATGCAATTAACTTGCCTATTCTCGAGGAGTACCTCGAGGATCTCAAGGGTCATAGTCGCTGCGCCTCCTGCTTTCGTATACAGTACATGATGTATGGAAGGACATTTCACAGCCTGAGGGGAACTAGAAGGCCAGTTGACGCAGGCACTGGACAAGGTGAAAGCCCAATTTCTCTTGTATCGTCGGGCCAACTAATCTCAGCAG
The DNA here is from genome assembly GCA_021525025.1 of Lactarius hengduanensis. NCBI lineage: Eukaryota > Fungi > Basidiomycota > Agaricomycetes > Russulales > Russulaceae > Lactarius > Lactarius hengduanensis. The sequence goes on from JAKELI010000578.1 coordinate 6,864, forward strand.
CTCATACAAGGTAACGGTATCGACTCACGGCGGCGCAAGCTGCGCTGGAAGTAGAAGTTTTTGGGAACTTGGTTCCCTTCAGTGGGTCAGTTGTAGAAAAAGCCTGAAGTATATTGATTCTGACTGCAGCCAAGACTGCCAGTGCAGCCGGCGGCCACAAAGTTGAAGGACTCGGACACTGCCCCACTGGCATGCGACTCGGAGGACATGCCCTTGACTTGGATTTTGCTCGGATTATCATCTTATCTAGAACCCCTGCTGCGCAATACATACAGTGTTACAGCGAGTTGCATAACACCTGGCCCCTGACGACCACCTTACACATACAGGCGGGGTTTTAATGGGACCATGCCGAATTTCTTTCCCACAAAAATTAATCATAGTAATTAATAAACGAATTTATATTTTCTGCTTATCGGTTTTGCAAATTATTTGTGAAACCGTGTAGGGTGCATGTGCAGTGCTACAAGCTCACACAGATGCTCGCACAGATCTGTAGTTACATTTTTAAATACAGGCCTAATCTACACATTATCTAGCTACACCCTTGCTGTCCGAGTTGTCGAATCGCGTCGCCGTCGTGTCGTGTCGTGTCGTGTCGTGTCGTGTCGTGTCGTGTCGTGTCGTCGTCGCGTTGTCGTCGTGTCGCGTTGTCGTCGTGTCGTGTTGTCTTCGTGTATTGCCGTGTTGTCGTGGTCGTGTGTTGTTGTTGTTGTCGCGTGTTGTTGTCGTCTTGCTGTTGTCCTTGTCGCGTTGTCGCAGGCCGTCACGTTGTCGTAATCGCCCCATTCTGAGTTGTCGTGATGGTTGCTGCTGCCTTGCCGTTGTCGCTGGTTAGGGGGAGCGAACAAAACCGGCAATCACCCCGGGCCGTTGCGACGCTTTAGGGAACCGTGACGCGTGACTTAGCACGCACGAACGTCTCCAACGCAGCCCCAAGTTGACTTCGCTTCCAACTACCGCGACGCCTCCAGCCACCGCGACGCCGGCGGCATGCCAACAACACCAGCAACTGGCAAGGCGATGATGGCGATTCAACCACGCCGGGGCGGTGTCCGACTCGACCCCGACAGCGACCGCCGACCAAGCCGCCGACCACAAGTTCACGAGAGCGGTGAAGACGACGACGCATCGCAACATCGAATGACGACGACGGCGATGACGGCCGGCGACGACGACGACGATGGACGACGACTCGGACGACTCGGACTCGGGCGACAACGACGACGGTTGGGGATGCGACGACGGCGGGGGGCAGACACACCGCGACGCCGCAGCGGGCTTAGATAGTAAAGTTGTTTAGAGTAGTATTGCACTATGGTAATGCCAGTTTGTACACTGCGGAACGGGTACTTCGTGCGGGCAGTAACACGGGTAGCGGGTTAGCTGAGCTGGTCACCCGAACCTGTGCTGTTGCCTATGAAGACATACCGTTTTCATTGTGTATCCCTCCCTTTGAAGGGAATGCAGAACCGTCGAAAGTGATACCTCGGTGCCGCATGCTTCCCAAAGCTCCACCTGCAGCTCTACGAGCGAAACATCGGGCTGGCGGTCAACGGAGTCGCGGAGGAACTGTGACAATGAGACAACGTCTAGCACCAAGTGTTGATAAGTGACCTGAGCGCACTTAGCGGCTCAAAGGACATGCAGATAACGGACTGCTTTAGATTAGATATACAGGACTTGTAGATTAGATTATTATGATCTGTACAATCTCGGACTTCTTGTATTCTCTTATCTATGACATCATCTATGTACATGACATCATGGACCCCTCTGGATTGTCCTTGTACTACGTCTTTGTACTTCCCTTTGTTCCCTTATCTTTATTGTGATGTCACTATGATATCATAGTCTGGACTCTTCTTGTTCTTTATCGCCTTGTTCTCTTTACATCCACTCCTTTGTCCGTGTGTAGAACAATGCGCTCCTTGTATTTACTGTGACACTGTGTTACTAGCGTCACCTCCTGTAGCAGTATAAGTAGAGTACTCTGTACGCTCTGGCACATCACCAGTTCTCATCTGTTGTGTGCCAGGTATGTCTCCTCCTCTATAATATCACCAGTTCTCATCTGTTGTGTGCCAGACTCTCCATCTGCTTCACTTGCTAGATCTACTCTGTTGCTGCTTCAAGCTTACTTGCATATCTCACCACAGTCTCCTTTGTCACTGTGAGTATGCCCTCTATGTATGCTGTTCATCAGGTTATGGGCCCTGGTGCCCAAGCCACTCCACTTGGCTGGTCACTGTGTTCCTAGGATCACACACCAGGCTGAGGTCTGTCTGGGGCCTCACCAGCCTTGCCCAAGGCAGTAGACACTGGGGCGCCAGTGGTCTCTGCTGAGGAACCTCCTGTACATGTACTGCCCAGTAGTCCTACTTTCACCCCCACTGTTTTCCTAGCCCCTGCGCTATGCGCAAGGAGATTGGATCTGGTAGCCCCTTAATCCATATCCAGGTGTGCATGGCCCACTGGGCTGTGTATTGTGGAGCTTAGCGCCAGCTGTCTCTGGTGCTCCACACTGGGCGCAGGATCTCCTCACCATGGGAGTGTAAAACCTGGTTCAGACTCTGGGGGGTGTTCACCTTATGGTGTTCTGCAACCAGATACCTGCCTTGTAGCGGCAATGGGAAAGGATTCAGTGAAGCCCTTTGTGGCGATGAGGCAACCAACAGGCCGAGAAGGCTGAGGTAGACAGCCTTGGGCTCTGAAAGCTTCCCTTCATATCCCCCTGACGCAAACTAGTGAGCTGTGTCCTAGACACATCCTGGCTGGCAGCTAGCTCCTAGTATGGCAAAGGGATTCTACATCCTGGGCCTAGCCCTTGTATCACTGGCATACTACAGGAGGCAGGACGCACTAGCGTTCTGGCCTTACAGATTCACAGACAGGAGTGGTTACCCCCATTACATCCTGCAACTGTTATGAAGCACTATCGCTGACTGCTCCTCGGCGATAGATAAATCATCCCCATGTCTGCACCATCTTCTCGCGCTGCCTCCCCCACCGGTGCTGCCACACCTGGTGGAGCTGGAGGTACTGCTGCAGGTGCCTCAACCGCCCTGCCCCCCATTCCATCTGGGTCCACACCCTCCATGCGTATCTCCAATGCGTATAGCACAACCTTCGGCATGCCATCTGGCATCCATCTTGGCCAGTTCGACGGCTCAAATTGGAACGAGTGGTCTGGGACGTTGGAGGCCATCCTCACTCTTCATGAGGCTGAGGATGTGTTCACATACCGCGCCCCTCCCACTGGAGTCACTCTTGATGAGTGGGAATCCGTCCAGCGTCGGGCCAAGGCGTACCTCCGCCTCTATCTCAAACCCGACGTCTACTCCCTCGTTGCCGATCCATATGCCTACCCCACCTTCGTTGCGAAGTGGGAAAAGCTGAAGGATGTTTATGCTGGTGCCTCGGGCAGCACCACCATTTTTAACTTGTGGATTCAGTTAACACAAGCCCGCCTCGACGACTCCTCTCCCATGGCCTCTCAGTTGGCCAAGCTCAATGAGCTGAGAGTCGGCCTTTCCAACGCGCAGATGGGTGTCACTGACACCCAATTCTGTCTCATACTCCTCCACGCCCTGCCAGCCTCCTATGAGGTTCTGGCATCTACCATCCTCGCCAGTGGCGCCCCCTCCAAGCTCAAGCACGCTGAAATAATTGCGCGCATTGTTTCGGAGGAAGCGCGTCGCTCTGGCCCCTCTGGCTCCTCGCTACACAAGGCTGCCCCCATTAAACCTACTGGTGGCACACGTAAGAAGAGAGACCATTCTCAACTTACTTGCCACTACTGTAACAAAAAGGGGCATATCAAGCCTGATTGCAGGCAGAGGAAGAAGGATGAAGCTGCGGGGAAGTTGAAGGACACTGGCAACAAGGCTGCCAACTCCCATGTACTAGTACCTACCACCGCCTCCATTAAGGAGGTCGATGAGCCCGCCATTAACTGGGCGGACAATGCAGTTGGAGTTGCCTTGTATGCTGCCTCGCGTGTGCGTTGGATGATGGACAGTGGTGCCACACACCACATCACACCACATCGGTCCGACTTCAAGGACTACACTCCGTGCAAAGGTGCTGTGCGCCTTGGAGATAAGTCCACCATCGACCAAGTTGGTGTAGGCTCCGTCGTCTTCACCACGAGCCAAGGCCTTCCCATCACCCTCAGTAATGTGCTGCACCTACCACAGGTGAAAACACGCTTCTTGTCGACGCGTGCTCTAGCACAAAAGGGTGCGGAAGTGGCCTTTGACAGTGGCTCATTCAAAATCTCTGTCAATAAAAGCTGTGTAGCTGTTGGCTACTTGGAGGACAACCTATACTGGTTGGACGCTTCAAGCATTGGCCTCAATGCTCACGTTAAAAGTGCTGCCACCACTCTTGATATCTGGCATCAGCGCATGGGACACATCTCCTCTGCTGCTCTCAAGTCGTACGGTCCCTCTGCCACTATTGGCATGGACATTGACAGCTCTACCACGCATACTGCTGTGTGTCGTGGGTGCGAGTTGGGTAAATCCACTCGTCAACCTTTCTCTGCGTCCTCTACCAAAAGGACAACCCGTATCTTTGAGATTGTACATAGTGACCTAGCCGGTCCAATGCAAACTCAGTCCCTACAAGGCTCAGCATACACCGCCACCTTCATAGACGACCACTCCAAGCATGCAGTGGTGTACTTCATTAAGTCGAAGGATCAGTTTGTGAAAGCGTTGCAGATGTATTTGGCCTGGGGTGAAACCCAGACGTCCCATAAACTGCGCGCACTCCACTCTGACCGCGGAGGCGAGTACATGGCGAGCCAAGTACAGGACATTCTCAAGCAGAGAGGGATAGAGCATCACCTTACGATGCCAGGTTCACCACAGTCGAACGGGAAAGCCGAGCGTTTTAACCGCACCATTACGGACAAGGCAATGGCCATGCTACACACAGCTGGCATGTCTAAAGGCTTCTGGGAGCATGCTATGAGCACTGCGGTACACATCTATAACCGCTCTCCCACCCGTACGCTCAAGTGGCACACACCTTATGAGCTCTGGTACTCTGGCAAAGTACCAGATGTCTCACACTTACGCGTCTTTGGATGCAAGGGGTACATGCACGTACCCGCTGATAAGCGTCGCAAATTAGATGCGAAGGCCATTGAGGTCACGCTTATTGGGTTTGAGCCCGAATCAAAGGGCTATAAGCTCTGGGACCGCTCAACCCGCTCTGTCCGTTTGTCCAGGGATGTGACATTCGACGAGAGCAGCTTCCCGTCCCTTCAGGGTGTTGAGACACACCCACCACCTTCTCAAGTGGCTTCACCACCACTACCTCCACCAGTAATTGCCGTACCTAGCACGTCGGCGTTACCACCACAGCGAGCACCCTCCCCCACACACTCTGACAGTAGTGAGGAGGAGGATGTTGAAGATATTCTAGACCCCAAACCAGAGCGCCCACACACGCCACCACCACCTGCCCTGCCCACTCTGCCCACGACTCCTAAGCGTGAGCACATCACTCCCACTTCACCACCGCCGCGTCAAAGTGCAGTGCGCATTGCGCGCTTTGTCCCTCCTCCCTCACCAGATATGCCTGGTGGCTTTGAGGATCGTGCACAGCGAAGTCAGCTGTTGCGCGAAATGGACAATGCACCGAGACGCTCTACCCGTGCACCTGTGCCCAACCCTCGCTACTTCGGTGGGGACAATGTGGCACTACGCGGTAGACGGCTGGGATATGTGGAGCTGTTGGCTGCAGCTTACGTTGGCAGGGACCCTGCAACTTATGCAGAGGCCATGCGGTCTGCAGATGCAGATGAGTGGACACTGGCGTGTCAATATGAGATGGATGCGCTTGCCAAGAATGGCACATGGGAGTTAGTGGATCTCCCGCCTAATCGCAAGGCAGTAAAATCCAAATGGGTCTTCAAGCTCAAGGCGGATGGCCGCTACAGAGCTCGCTTGGTGGCTAAGGGATTTACGCAAATCCCTGGCATAGATTTCGATGAAACCTTCTCTCCCGTCGCACGATTTGAGTCGCTGAGATTACTTCTGGCGTTGGCCGCGCTAGGAGGACTGGCACATCCATCAAATGGATGTCAAGTCTGCGTTTCTCAATGGCGTGCTTGACGAGGAGATTTACATGGAGCAGCCACAAGGTTTCACCACTGCTGGTGCAGAGACGAAGGTGTGCCGCCTTATTAAGGCGATATATGGTCTCAAACAGGCCTCCCGTGCATGGAACTTGCAATTCCATGGAGTGCTCACTGCACTCGGCTTTAAACGGACGTTTGCCGATGCCGGCGTATATGTGTTGCCTCAACGAGAGGGGGATGGACCACTCTTCGTTATCGTTTACGTTGACGACATCACAATAATGGGTGCTTCTATGGAGAAGATCAAGCGTCTTAAGTCAGATCTTTCTGAGCGCTATGAGATGACAGATCTCGGGGAGATAGACTCATATCTTGGTATGCGTATTGTGCGCGACCGCTCCCAGAGACGCATTGAAATTAGGGCTGCGTGCCGTGACCGTATAATACGGTCTACGGATACTACGGTACGGTCACGTGTCCCGTATCGTGAGGGGTGATTCTGTCCATCCTACGGTACGGTCACGGTACGGTTTGGCAACCGTAACATCCGTTTGGCTACGGTACGAATCGGCCGTCTACGGTTGACTCGGATGTTGCAAACCTTTTCCGGACGAAACGCCGACAACGCCATTTCCATGCACAACTCGACCATCACTACACGAACCGGTGCTACTCCCGTCACACCCTCCTCTGCATTCCTGGCACCACATCCCCTCCTCTGGTCTTCAAATCATCAAGTCACCCACTTTCCACTTTCCACTTTCCACATGCCACCCTCAGCCCCTCTCATGTGACCCTTGACTCGGAGTCCTTAATGCGCTCAGGCTGTCCAGCTGTTTCGGATAGTGTCTGATGCCCTCCCTCCCCACCTTCTTGCCGCAATCCCCCTCGAAGTTAAGGTGAGTCATTACCACGATAATCTCCCAATTAACAAGGTTGTTTCATCACCTTTTCTTTATGATAGAACAGGACCTGACTGTGCTGAGCGTCTTGGTTGTTGGCCCCATCTTAGTGCGCCGCTCCTCCTTCGTGTTTCAAATCACTGATCATCCCCTTTCAAGGGTCATCTCCTTGATACCTGTGAGCCTCTTCAGTGGTGGCGAGGCCGGCGTTCACATACACGCATACACACACACACTCTCTCTCTCTCCCTCTCTCCCGCTCGTTACCTCCGTTCGGTTTCCTCTTCCCGCCCTTCGCATCCATCGCCCGTACTCGCCCTGCAAGAGGCTCGCAAGCCGCTCGTAGACAGGCCGCGCGTCCCCGCGCCTTGTGCCGCCTTTGTCCCTCAACACCCCGTCCTCGGCACATCACCTTCAGTACCCATCCCGTTGAAGCTGTCGAACCGCTTCGCCTTCGTCGATCACCTCGGCCACGCCGTCCCTTGTCTATGGCAGAGGTGCGGTTCGATTTTATTGTTAAATATGTTACTAACTTGGATCCTGTGTAACGTAGTGCGGCGCGTTGTCATTAGCCCCGGCGCTGGCCCCTTTCTGTCCCCATATCTCATTGTCTCGATTCGCTCCTTTGTCTCGCCACCCGTTACCCTTCTCGTCTCGTCTCCGCGTTTCGTCATTTCGCCTTCCCATGCCACCTTCATCCCTACCTACTAGACCAGGGTAGCTACAGTTTGCATGTATATAACCTCGCGCTCTTGGCTCGTGAATGTCAGTCTAGTCGTGTTTCCCCCCATCGTCTCTGCGTGATCCCGGTTTGAGTCAGGCTCGCCGCTCGGGTACTCTTACTCTGATTGCCCTCGCCGCCTCGGACGGCATCGCCTCTCGTCGTCTCTCGGAATCTCTCGTCGCTCGTTCGCTCCTATTCTCGCTTTGCGCTCTCGCCATCACCGTCCACTCCCGCTATCGCCCTCGTCCGTTCGCATTCGCACCGGCTTTCGCCGTCGCGAACGCTCTGGACTCGGCCTCCTTTCTGTTCCCTCTGTAACCCTTGCCGGATCCCCTCCGCCTTCGAACACGGACTCGGCTCCGTACAGCGACACAATTTCCCTAAGGCGGGCAAGTCTCATTCCCGACACAATTCAAGTTCTCATGTTGGTAAAACAACGCCTTCAACTCGCACACAATGCTTTTGTGAAAGATAATGATAGTTAGAAATGTTCTTAGACTTTTTGACGCAAATCCCCAACTTGTTACTCTACACAAACCGTATGACTGATCCAAACCCGTATACGGCCGCACTGTAAACCGCACCGTATCGTGTGCACTCACTGACCAATAGCTACGGCTACGGCTACGGGTTTGCCGTAACCGTACTGTACCCGTAGGACATACGGCCGTCTGCCGTTACGGTTCGGTGCGCAGCCCTAATTGAAATAGACCAGTCTGGCTATATCAAGGATGTCCTTGAACGCTTTGGCATGTCTGATGCCACTCCACACTCCACACCCTTGCCTGCTGGTGCTGACGAGCACCTTCATAAATACACGGGCCAGGCTTCTGCCTCTGACATTACGCACTATCAGTCACTCATTGGTAGTCTGCTGTACGTTCAGATTGGCACTAGACCTGACATTTCCTTTGCTGTATCACGTTTGGCGCAGTATGCAGCAAACCCTTCCCCCCAACATCTACGGCTTGCGATGTACGTCTTGTCCTACTTAGTGGGTACTATAGACATGCGCATAGTCTACGATGGCGCCAGTGGAGATGGCCTTCATGGCTATAGTGATTCTTCCCTGGGTGACCAGGTTGATGATAGACACTCCACTTCCGGTTATGTGTTCCTTTTAGCCAATGGTGCAATAAGCTGGTCCTCGCGAAAGCAAAAGACTGTGGCCCAAAACACTACAGAGGCGGAATACATGGCCATGACCGACGCGGCCAACCAAGCCGCTTGGTATCGGAGCTTCCTTACGGAACTCGGGTACGAGGTCGACGACCCCATCCCATTGCATGGTGACAATAAGGGTGCCATTGACTTGGCCTTAAACCCTGTCACTGGGAGGCGATCAAAACACATTGCCATACGGCATCATGTCACTAGGGAGTACATCGAAAAGGGGACCATCACCCTTATTAGAACCCCTACACTGGAAATGGTTGCAGACGGCTTCACTAAGTCACTCGCACGCACCCTGCTCCACCAACACAATGTAGACATGGGCTTGTGCTAGTCCTAGATTGCTGATCACGGGGAGATGTTGATAAGTGACCTGGGCGCACTTAGCGGCTCAAAGGACATGCAGATAACGGACTGCTTTAGATTAGATATACAGGACTTGTAGATTAGATTATTATGATCTGTACAATCTCGGACTTCTTGTATTCTCTTATCTATGACATCATCTATGTACATGACATCATGGACCCCTCTGGATTGTCCTTGTACTACGTCTTTGTACTTCCCTTTGTTCCCTTATCTTTATTGTGATGTCACTATGATATCATAGTCTGGACTCTTCTTGTTCTTTATCGCCTTGTTCTCTTTACATCCACTCCTTTGTCCGTGTGTAGAACAATGCGCTCCTTGTATTTACTGTGACACTGTGTTACTAGCGTCACCTCCTGTAGCAGTATAAGTAGAGTACTCTGTACGCTCTGGCACATCACCAGTTCTCATCTGTTGTGTGCCAGGTATGTCTCCTCCTCTATAATATCACCAGTTCTCATCTGTTGTGTGCCAGACTCTCCATCTGCTTCACTTGCTAGATCTACTCTGTTGCTGCTTCAAGCTTACTTGCATATCTCACCACAGTCTCCTTTGTCACTGTGAGTATGCCCTCTATGTATGCTGTTCATCACCAAGATATTGTAGACGTACCTTCACTTGAATTGCGGTGAGCGTGCGTGGCCAACCATTGTCGATTGGTGGTAGGGATGGCACGCCTCCCGTCTCGCGATGTGTTTGGCGGAACCTCTTGAGCGACCGTACACTGATCCCGGTGAGTCCACGGATCTCTGAGTCACGCAGTCCTTGAAGGGACATTGATAAGGCCAAGTCCTTGATGTCATTAGAGTACCGGTGTACCATTGTTGAATGGTTTGGAAGGGACGATGAAAGGGGGTGGAGGCGTGTTGACTTGCATTGACACGATGCCGAGCACAGCAACACCGATAACCATTCTATAACCCTATTCTTTCGAGATACCTACTCCATAACCCCAGTTCCGTAAGATAACCCAATTTCTTGATAATTTCCCCATCTACTTAAATATGAACCCCGCTTGTCAGTTTTGAATGTCCGTATGTGTGCTAAAAAAGGCAGGGGCCAGGTGTTATGCAACTCGCTATAGGCTACCTTCTATTATTGCGCAGTGGCTCACCAGCGCTTACCTCAGAGTCTCAGACTGCTGGCAATTTGTTAATTGATGCCGTCATGAGCTTGTGACTACAGTACGGGCGGACATCGACCATTCAACAACACCCGTCCCCAATCTCTCAATCCAAGTTGTTCCATCGATACAAGGTAATTTGTATATGAAACGTTGTACACTGGCACCAGGTGGCTCTGATAGACTGATACAGTATTAGTAGCTACGGTGGGCTGACATACCGTACAATTCTAACACCCACCAAGTCGAACTTGAGTCGCCGCGACCTTCCCCAGCTGTCCTCATCAACTCGGACTCAAGATGGACGACGATGGCTTCAAGTTCCCAGTAGCGAGAAGAAAGAAGAAACCTAACAAAAAGAGTATGAGTACTGCATTGTTCCGTTACAACATGCTCACCTCTGAGCCACAGCACACAAGAGCACAACGGGAGGGAGTGAGGAGGGGATCAACGCAAGGGTCGCAAAAGCTGAAGGTACTGGCTCTTACTACAGCCACAGTGGATTGACATACCCCACAATTCTAACACTATGCTCATAGTCCCTCCTGCCAGTGGAACCTCTGCCTCTGAACCGAACGAGGTCATCTCAAACAACTTCGATTACCCTGGCTCGGATAGTATAGTTCTTTGCTCGTGTGACTCCCATAATTTTCGGGTGCCTAAGTTTCACATCGTCATTTGTTCCCCGGTACTTCAAGTACTTATAAGAAGCGTTTCAAACACTTCCGATATACCGCTTCCGGTGGTAAAACTACCGGAAAATGAGGCCACCCTCTACAGCCTCCTCACTGAGCCCATGTAGCAAGACTAGACCGAAGTAGTCGGCAGAACCCACGTGACAATGCACCGTAAACATCGGTAAAACCCATGTGGGCCCATTGTAGAAATATAGTGCAAATGCTCACATGGGCCCATTAAGAGGAATTGTAAAGAAACTCACATGGGCCCATTGAAGTGACCTGCAGAGACCACTAATCATGCCGAATGGGCCCACCATTACTGCTGGCTGGGGAAAGGTAGCGATGTTTTTGAATGGGCCCACCCTTGCCGCCAGGGAATGCTGCCAATGCTCTCAAATGGGCCCACCCTTGCTGTTCGGGAAAGCTCCCGATTTTTTGAATGGGCCCACCCTTGCCTCTAGGAAAAGATGCCGAATGCTCTCAGATGGGCCCACCCTTGCTGCTGGGGAGAGCTGCCGATGTTTTTGAATGGGCCCACCCTTGCCGGTAAGAAATGATGCTGATGCTCTCAGATGGGCCCACCCTTGCTGCTAGGAGAGAGCTGCCGATGTTTTTGAATGGGCCGACCCTTGCCGGTAAGAAAAGATGCCGATGCTCTCAGATGGGCCCACCCTTGCTGCTAGGGAGAGCTGCCGATGTTTTTGAATGGGCCCACCCTTGCTGGTAAGAAATGATGCCGATGCTCTCAGATGGGCCCACCCTTGCTGCTAGGGGAGAGCTGCCGATGTTTTTGAATGGGCCCACCCTTGCCGGTAAGAAATGATGCCGATGCTCTCAGATGGGCCCACCCTTGCTGCTGGGGAGAGCTGCCGATGTTTTTGAATGGGCCCACCCTTGCCGGTAAGAAATGATGCCGATGCTCTCAGATGGGCCCACCCTTGCTGCTAGAGGAGAGCTGCCGATGTTTTTGAATGGGCCGACCCTTGCCGGTAAGAAAAGATGCCTGATGCTCTCAGATGGGCCCACCCTTGCTGCTGGGGAGAGCTGCCGATGTTTTTGAATGGGCCCACCCTTGCCTGCTAAGAAATGATGCCGATGCTCTCAGATGGGCCCACCCTTGCTGCTGGGGAGAGCTGCCGATGTTTTTGAATGGGCCCACCCTTGCCGGTAAGAAATGATGCCGATGCTCTCAGATGGGCCCACCCTTGCTGCTAGAGAGAGCTGCCGATGTTTTTGAATGGGCCGACCCTTGCCGGTAAGAAAAGATGCTGATGCTCTCAGATGGGCCCACCCTTGCTGCTGGGGAGAGCTGCCGATGTTTTTGAATGGGCCCACCCTTGCCGGTAAGAAATGATGCCGATGCTCTCAGATGGGCCCACCCTTGCTGCTAGAGAGAGCTGCCGATGTTTTTGAATGGGCCGACCCTTGCCGGTAAGAAAAGATGCCGATGCTCTCAGATGGGCCCACCCTTGCTGCTGGGAGAGCTGCCGATGTTTTTGAATGGGCCCGACCCTTGCCGGTAAGAAATGATGCCGATGCTCTCAGATGGGCCCACCCTTGCTGCTGGGGAGAGCTGCCGATGTTTTTGAATGGGCCGACCCTTGCTGCTAAGAAAAGATGCCGATGCTCTCAGATGGGCCCACCCTTGCTGCTAGGGAGAGCTGCCGATGTTTTTGAATGGGCCCACCCTTGCCGGTAAGAAATGATGCCGATGCTCTCAGATGGGCCCACCCTTGCTGCTGGGGAGAGCTGCCGATGTTTTTGAATGGGCCGACCCTTGCCTGCTAAGAAATGATGCCGATGCTCTCAGATGGGCCCACCCTTGCTGCTGGGGAGAGCTGCCGATGTTTTTGAATGGGCCGACCCTTGCTGCTAGGAAAAGATGCCGATGCTCTCAGATGGGCCCACCCTTGCTGCTGGGGAGAGCTGCCGATGTTTTTGAATGGGCCCACCCTTGCTGCTAGAAAAGATGCCGATGCTCTCAGATGGGCCCACCCTTGCTGCTAGGGAGAGCTGCCGATGTTTTTGAATGGGCCGACCCTTGCCGGTAAGAAATGATGCCGATGCTCTCAGATGGGCCCACCCTTGCTGCTGGGGAGAGCTGCCGATGTTTTTGAATGGGCCCACCCTTGCCGGTAAGAAAAGATGCCGATGCTCTCAGATGGGCCCACCCTTGCTGCTAGGGAGAGCTGCCGATGTTTTTGAATGGGCCCACCCTTGCCGGTAAGAAATGATGCCGATGCTCTCAGATGGGCCCACCCTTGCTGCTGGGGAGAGCTGCCGATGTTTTTGAATGGGCCGACCCTTGCCTGCTAAGAAAAGATGCCGATGCTCTCAGATGGGCCCACCCTTGCTGCTGGGGAGAGCTGCCGATGTTTTTGAATGGGCCAACCCTTGCCTGCTAAGAAAAGATGCCGATGCTCTCAGATGGGCCCACCCTTGCTGCTGGGGAGAGCTGCCGATGTTTTTGAATGGGCCCACCCTTGCCGGTAAGAAATGATGCCGATGCTCTCAGATGGGCCCACCCTTGCTGCTAGGGAGAGCTGCCGATGTTTTTGAATGGGCCGACCCTTGCCGGTAAGAAAAGATGCCGATGCTCTCAGATGGGCCCACCCTTGCTGCTAGGGAGAGCTGCCGATGTTTTTGAATGGGCCGACCCTTGCCGGTAAGAAAAGATGCCGATGCTCTCAGATGGGCCCACCCTTGCTGCTAGGGAGAGCTGCCGATGTTTTTGAATGGGCCCACCCTTGCCTGTAAGAAAAGATGCCGATGCTCTCAGATGGGCCCACCCTTGCTGCTGGGAGAGCTGCCGATGTTTTTGAATGGGCCCACCCTTGCCGCTAAGAAAGATGCCGATGCTCTCAGATGGGCCCACCCTTGCTGCTAGGGGAGAGCTGCCGATGTTTTTGAATGGGCCGACCCTTGCCTGCTAAGAAAAGATGCCGATGCTCTCAGATGGGCCCACCCTTGCTGCTGGGGAGAGCTGCCGATGTTTTTGAATGGGCCAACCCTTGCTGCTAAGAAAAGATGCCGATGCTCTCAGATGGGCCCACCCTTGCTGCTGGGGAGAGCTGCCGATGTTTTTGAATGGGCCCACCCTTGCCGGTAAGAAAAGATGCCGATGCTCTCAGATGGGCCCACCCTTGCTGCTAGGGAGAGCTGCCGATGTTTTTGAATGGGCCCACCCTTGCCTGTAAGAAAAGATGCCGATGCTCTCAGATGGGCCCACCCTTGCTGCTGGGGAGAGCTGCCGATGTTTTTGAATGGGCCCACCCTTGCTGCTAAGAAAAGATGCCGATGCTCTCAGATGGGCCCACCCTTGCTGCTAGAGAGAGCTGCCGATGTTTTTGAATGGGCCCACCCTTGCTGCTAAGAAAAGATGCCAATGCTCTCAGATGGGCCCACCCTTGCCTGCTGGGGAGAGCTGCCGATGTTTTTGAATGGGCCGACCCTTGCCGGTAAGAAATGATGCCGATGCTCTCAGATGGGCCCACCCTTGCTGCTAGGGAGAGCTGCCGATGTTTGTGAATCGGCCCACCCTTGCCACTAAGAAAAGATGCCAATGCTCTCTCAGATGGGCCCACCCTTGCTGCTGAGGAGAGCTGCCGATGTTTTTGAATGGGCCCACCCGTGCCTCTAGAAGATGATACTGATGCTCTCAGAGGGGCCCACCCTTGCTGTTAGGGAGAGCTGCCAATGTTTTTGAATGGGCCCACCCTTACCTCTAGGAAATGATGCCGATGCTCTCAGATGGGCCCACCCTTGCCGCTAGGGAACAGTGCTGATGTTTGCCAATGGGCCCACCCTTGCCGCTAAGGAATGCTGCCAATGTTTTTGAATCGGCCCACTCAAGGCAATCGGCAGCAGTTCAAAATTGTGGGCCCATTCAATACTATCGGCAGTCTCATTAATGTGTCCATTTACTGTGATTGGCAACATGTCTTGGAAGCAATGAACGTTGTAACATTGCTTTTCCTCACTGACATCAAACTGTTGATAGGTCCTGTACAGCTCATGAGGAGCGATAGTACCGATAGTCTTATATGGGCCCACCATTGCCCTTAAGAGTGCCGATGGTCTCACATTGGCCCAGTGTCACTCCTCAATTGTATGGTTGATTGCTTCAAATGGGCCCACTATCTCTGTTTCTCTACTACACATGGGTCCAATATGCTCAGGAAATGGGGATTAGGGAACTCTTTTCTACAACTTGAAACTTGAATCCTACTTCGGCAGCATTATCTCCCCTGGATCTTGCCGATCATTCTATGGAATATTGTTATGTGCTAGCTTAGATACAATCAGAGTTAGGCCGGCACCTGTCTCCATTGATTGTTGTCACCTGTCAGCACTTGAATCTAGATCCAGGGTCAAAGTGATACGGCAGCCTGGTAAGTCATTACTTTGGTGTCTACTGTTTTTATTCATTGCTAACTACTTGGCTTACTACTCATGCCCTTGTTCCATCTGATATTATCATTATTGCCGCACCAGTAGCTACTGACAGACTAAGAAAGCAGATGCCAAAATAATGACATACTGGGCTGCCGGGTCATTTCACATTAGGTCTAGATTCAGAGGTTGACAGGTGACAACAATCAATGGAGACAGGTGCCGGCCTAACTCTGATTGTATCTAAGCTAGCACATAACAATATTCCATAGAATGATCGGCAAGATCCAGGGGAGATAATGCTGCCGAAGTAGGATTCAAGTTTCAAGTTGTAGAAAAGAGTTCCCTAATCCCCATTTCCTGAGCATATTGGACCCATGTGTAGTAGAGAAACAGAGATAGTGGGCCCATTTGAAGCAATCAACCATACAATTGAGGAGTGACACTGGGCCAATGTGAGACCATCGGCACTCTTAAGGGCAATGGTGGGCCCATATAAGACTATCGGTACTATCGCTCCTCATGAGCTGTACAGGACCTATCAACAGTTTGATGTCAGTGAGGAAAAGCAATGTTACAACGTTCATTGCTTCCAAGACATGTTGCCAATCACAGTAAATGGACACATTAATGAGACTGCCGATAGTATTGAATGGGCCCACCATTTTGAACTGCTGCCGATTGCCTTGAGTGGGCCGATTCAAAAACATTGGCAGCATTCCCTAGCGGCAAGGGTGGGCCCATTCAAACACATCGGCACAGTTCCATAGCGGCAAGGGTGGGCCCATCTGAGAGCATCGGCATCATTTCCTAGAGGCAAGGGTGGGCCCATTCAAAAACATCGGCAGCTCTCCCTAACAGCAAGGGTGGGCCCATTTGAGAGCATCGGCATCTTTCCTAGAGGCAAGGGTGGGCCCATTCAATAACATCGGCAGCTCTCCCTAGCAGCAAGGGTGGGCCCATCTGAGAGCATCGGCATCTTTTCCTACCGGCAAGGGTGGGCCCATTCAAAAACATCGGCAGCTCTCCCTAGCAGCAAGGGTGGGCCCATCTGAGAGCATCGGCATCTTTTCTTACCGGCAAGGGTGGGCCCATTCAAAACATCGGCAGCTCTCCCTAGCAGCAAGGGTGGGCCCATCTGAGAGCATCGGCATCATTTCTTACCGGCAAGGGTCGGGCCCATTCAAAACATCGGCAGCTCTCCCCAGCAGCAAGGGTGGGCCCATCTGAGAGCATCGGCATCTTTTCTTACAGGCAAGGGTCGGCCCATTCAAAAACATCGGCAGCTCTCCCTAGCAGCAAGGGTGGGCCCATCTGAGAGCATCGGCATCATTTCTTAGCGGCAAGGGTCGGCCCATTCAAAAACATCGGCAGCTCTTCCTAGCAGCAAGGGTGGGCCCATCTGAGAGCATCGGCATCTTTTCTTACCAGGCAAGGGTCGGCCCATTCAAAAACATCGGCAGCTCTCCCTAGCAGCAAGGGTGGGCCCATCTGAGAGCATCGGCATCATTTCTTACCGGCAAGGGTCGGCCCATTCAAAAACATCGGCAGCTCTCCCCAGCAGCAAGGGTGGGCCCATCTGAGAGCATCGGCATCTTTTCTTAGCGGCAAGGGTCGGCCCATTCAAAAACATCGGCAGCTCTTCCTAGCAGCAAGGGTGGGCCCATCTGAGAGCATCGGCATCTTTTCTTACCGGCAAGGGTCGGCCCATTCAAAAACATCGGCAGCTCTCCCCAGCAGCAAGGGTGGGCCATCTGAGAGCATCGGCATCATTTCTTAGCAGCAAGGGTGGGCCCATTCAAAAACATCGGCAGCTCTCCCTAGTAGCAAGGGTGGGCCCATCTGAGAGCATCGGCATCATTTCTTAGAGGCAAGGGTGGGCCCATTCAAAAACATCGGCAGCTCTCCCTAGCAGCAAGGGTGGGCCCATCTGAGAGCATCGGCATCTTTCTTACCGGCAAGGGTTGGCCCATTCAAAAACATCGGCAGCTCTCCCCAGCAGCAAGGGTGGGCCCATCTGAGAGCATCGGCATCTTTTCTTACCAGCAAGGGTCGGCCCATTCAAAAACATCGGCAGCTCTCCCCAGCAGCAAGGGTGGGCCCATCTGAGAGCATCGGCATCTTTTCTTACCGGCAAGGGTGGGCCCATTCAAAAACATCGGCAGCTCTCCCTAGCAGCAAGGGTGGGCCCATCTGAGAGCATCGGCATCATTTTCTTACCGGCAAGGGTCGGCCCATTCAAAAACATCGGCAGCTCTTCCTAGCAGCAAGGGTGGGCCCATCTGAGAGCATCGGCATCTTTTCTTAGCAGCAAGGGTGGGCCCATTCAAAAACATCGGCAGCTCTCCCTAGCAGCAAGGGTGGGCCCATCTGAGAGCATCGGCATCATTTCTTAGCAGGCAAGGGTGGGCCCATTCAAAAACATCGGCCGCTCTCCCTAGTAGCAAGGGTGGGCCCATCTGAGAGCATCGGCATCATTTCTTAGCGGCAAGGGTGGGCCCATTCAAAAACATTGGCAGCTCTCCCCAGCAGCAATGGTGGGCCCATCTGAGAGCATCGGCATCTTTTCTTAGCGGCAAGGGTCGGCCCATTCAAAAACATCGGCAGCTCTTCCTAGCAGCAAGGGTGGGCCCATCTGAGAGCATCGGCATCTTTCTTACCGGCAAGGGTCGGCCCATTCAAAAACATCGGAAGCTCTCCCTAGCAGCAAGGGTGGGCCATCTGAGAGCATCGGCATCATTTCTTAGCAGCAAGGGTGGGCCCATTCAAAACATCGGCAGCTCTCCCTAGTAGCAAGGGTGGGCCCATCTGAGAGCATCGGCATCTTTTCTTACAGGCAAGGGTCGGCCCATTCAAAAACATCGGCAGCTCTCCCTAGCAGCAAGGGTGGGCCCATCTGAGAGCATCGGCATCATTTCTTAGCCGGCAAGGGTCGGCCCATTCAAAAACATCGGCAGCTCTCCTAGCAGCAAGGGTGGGCCCATCTGAGAGCATCGGCATCATTTTCTTACCGGCAAGGGTCGGCCCATTCAAAAACATCGGCAGCTCTCCCCAGCAGCAAGGGTGGGCCATCTGAGAGCATCGGCATCATTTCTTAGCGGCAAGGGTCGGCCCATTCAAAAACATCGGCAGCTCTCCTAGCAGCAAGGGTGGGCCCATCTGAGAGCATCGGCATCATTTCTTACCGGCAAGGGTCGGCCCATTCAAAAACATCGGCAGCTCTCCCTAGCAGCAAGGGTGGGCCCATCTGAGAGCATCGGCATCATTTCTTAGCAGGCAAGGGTGGGCCCATTCAAAAACATCGGCAGCTCTCCCCAGCAGCAAGGGTGGGCCATCTGAGAGCATCGGCATCTTTTCTTAGCGGCAAGGGTCGGCCCATTCAAAAACATCGGCAGCTCTCCCCAGCAGCAAGGGTGGGCCCATCTGAGAGCATCAGCATCATTTCTTAGCGGCAAGGGTGGGCCCATTCAAAAACATCGGCAGCTCTCCCCAGCAGCAAGGGTGGGCCCATTTGAGAGCATCGGCATCTTTCCTAGAGGCAAGGGTGGGCCCATTCAAAAACATCGGCAGCATTCCCTAGCAGCATGGGTGGGCCCATTCCAAAACATCAGCACCATTCCCTAGGGGCAAGGATGGGCCCATTCAATACCATTGGCACCATTCCCGACTCCCGAGAGGCAAGTGTGGGCCCACTCAAAAACATCGGCACCTTTTAGCACTGGGAAAGGTGGGCCCATCTGATCAATTCAACAGTTCTATATTATGGGCCCATACATGGTATACGTCTACTTTTACTAAATGGGCCCACATGGGTTTTGCCGATGTATTCGGTCTATTTGCACATGGGTTTTGCCGAAAGTATCGTCAATACCTTGCACCATTATGTGCCTCACTTTCATCTTCCCCGTCGCTCCCACCCTTCCTTCAACCATGGAGACAACCATGGAGCTCCTGGCCGTGGCCCAGAAGTATCAAATGGACTCAGTTATGACTCATATCCGAGGCGCCATCTCTCGACAGGATCCGCCATTCGTTCGCCCAGAGACAGCACTCCGAGTTTATTTTCTTGCACAACAGCACGAACTTCGTCAAGAGGCGCTTCAGGCCGCGCGTGTTACGTTGCGCCTCCCGATGACCATCGAAGGCTTGGGAGACAAACTCAATTTCCCTGGCATGTCGGGTGCCTATCTTCACGAGCTCTGGAAATATCACCAACACGTTCGAACCGAACTCAAACCAGGTGTTCTTGAGTTTAGAAACTCTGGTTTGCCCGATAGCGTGAAAGGTCTGCGTTGTTCAGGTCCTCGCTCTGGCAACCACTCTTTTCCGCAATGGCTCGATGATTACATCAGGTCTATAGCGGAAGATCTTCCTCTCTACGATCTCATCGAGTTCGAAAATACACGGGCAAGCCACATCAAATCTGAGACCGTCCATACCTATTATTCTCCAGGGTGTTCATGTGCGGACATATCCAGCCAGGTCATACGCGCTTTCTGGGAGGCTCTGACGGCTGCTGTTCATGGAGCGATAGACAAGGTACGCAGAACTGGTGTGACTAGGCTTCATTGCGATAACTAACACGAACACCCACAGGTAGATTCAACTCTGGCTCTTGTGAAGGAAGAACCAACCTCCGAAAACCCGGATCCTCCATCCGTGCCATCGTGTTTGGATATACCCGATCCAAATATTATAGTTCGGTCATCTGACAAAGTCAACTTCCGTGTCCGCAAGTCAGTGCTCGCCATGTCGTCACCATTTTTCAAAGATCTGTTCTCTCTCCCCCAGCCACCCGATGACGAACTTGTGGACGGCCTTCCTGTAATCCAATTGTCCGAGGATGCTGACCTGCTCAATAGCCTCATCTCATTGCTTTACCCCATTCCCCCCATCATACCCGACTCTTATGAAAAGGTGTTCTCCTTACTCGCCGCTGTAAAAGCCTCGCAATAATAGTGACCAGACTGGGGTTTGAACCCAGGCCTTCTGGATATATATACCAGGTGCTCTACCAACTGAGCTACCTGACCGTGGGTTATGGAGGTGGATAGTTTCATATGCACTGAACTGGTCCCGCCTCTTCGGGGTGACCAAACTGGAACATCTTTGTCCAGGTCATGTGACAGATTACTAATCCAACACTCCCCCTAATCTGGCACATTTGCGCTGACAGGGCCCATAACCTGTAAGAGACGCGCAATAATAGTGACCAGACTGGGGTTTGAACCCAGGCCTTCTGGATATATATATACCAGGTGCTCTACCAACTGAGCTACCTGACCTTGGGTTATGGAGGTGGATAGTTTCATATGCACTGAACTGGTCCCGCCTCTTCGGGGTGACCAAACTGGAACATCTTTGTCCAGGTCATGTGACAGATTACTAATCCAACACTCCCCCTAATCTGGCACATTTGCGCTGACAGGGCCCATAACCTGTAAAAGCCACGCAATAATAGTGACCAGACTGGGGTTTGAACCCAGGCCTTCTGGATATATACCAGGTGCTCTACCAACTGAGCTACCTAGCCGTGGGTTATGGAGGTGGATAGTTTTATATGCACTGAACTGGTCCCGCCTCTTCGGGGTGACCAAACTGGAACATCTTTGTCCAGGTCATGTGACAGATTACTAATCCAACACTCCCCCTAATCTGGCACATTGCGCTGTCAGGGCCCATAACCTGTAGCACGCGCATAAAAGTGACCAGACTGGGGTTTGAACCCAGGCCTACTGGATATATACCAGGTGCTCTACCAACTGAGCTACCTGACCTTGGGTTTCTGAGGTGGTTTGTTTTACATCTGCTGATCTGGGTCCCTCTCCTGGGTGACCACTCTGGAACTCTCTGGTCCAGGTCATGTGACAGATTACAAATCCAACACTCCCCTTAATCTGGCACATTGCACTGTCAGGGCCCATAACCTGTAAAAGCCACGCAATAATAGTGACCAGACTGGGGTTTGAACCCAGGCCTTCTGGATATATACCAGGTGCTCTACCAACTGAGCTACCTAGCCGTGGGTTATGGAGGTGGATAGTTTTATATGCACTGAACTGGTCCCGCCTCTTCGGGGTGACCAAACTGGAACATCTTTGTCCAGGTCATGTGACAGATTACTAATCCAACACTCCCCCTAATCTGGCACATTTGCGCTGACAGGGCCCATAACCTGTAAAAGCCTCGCAATAATAGTGACCAGACTGGGGTTTGAACCCAGGCCTTCTGGATATATACCAGGTGCTCTACCAACTGAGCTACCTGACCTTGGGTTATGGAGGTGGATAGTTTCATATGCACTGAACTGGTCCCGCCTCTTCGGGGTGACCAAACTGAAACATCTTTGTCCAGGTCATGTGACAGATTACTAATCCAACACTCCCCCTAATCTGACACATTTGCGCTGACAGGGCCCATAACCTGTAAAAGCCTCGCAATAATAGTGACCAGACTGGGGTTTGAACCCAGGCCTTCTGGATATATACCAGGTGCTCTACCAACTGAGCTACCTGACCTTGGGTTATGGAGGTGGATAGTTTCATATGCACTGAACTGGTCCCGCCTCTTCGGGGTGACCAAACTGAAACATCTTTGTCCAGGTCATGTGACAGATTACTAATCCAACATGTTGGATTAGTAATCTGTCACATGACCTGGACAAAGATGTTCCAGTTGGTCACCCCGAAGAGGCGGGACCAGTTCAGTGCATATGAAACTATCCACCTCCATAACTCACCAGGTCAGGTAGCTCAGTTGGTAGAGCACCTGGTATATATATCCAGAAGGCCTGGGTTCAAACCCCAGTCTGGTCACTATTATTGCGTGGCTTTTACAGGTTATGGGCCCTGTCAGCGCAAATGTGTCAGATTAGGGGGAGTGTTGGATTAGTAATCTGTCACATGACCTGGACAAAGATGTTTCAGTTTGGTCACCCCGAAGAGGCGGGACCAGTTCAGTGCATATGAAACTATCCACCTCCATAACCCAAGGTCAGGTAGCTCAGTTGGTAGAGCACCTGGTATATATCCAGAAGGCCTGGGTTCAAACCCCAGTCTGGTCACTATTATTGCGAGGCTTTTACAGCCGCCTGCCAGAAATAC
>JAKELI010000579.1:0-29378 GCA_021525025.1 Lactarius hengduanensis
CGCCGCACCGCCATCAACGCCGCCGCCGCTTCGACTCCACGCGCCTCGCCACCCACGCCAGCAACGCCGCCACCGCACCAACCCAACCCGCCGCCGCCCCGACTCCACAGCAACACCACCGCCCTCGCCTTCGCACTCATCCCGCTTAACCGCCCTGGCCTGACCTCGTCCCTATAGTATTAGTAGTTTTATGTGTACTTTTATTAAATAAATGAATATATTTATTTTATTGTCCTTTAATTGCTGTGTGAAATTAAATTGATTCGGGAATTTGTTGTGACTGTCACTTGACTATGACATGACTATGAAATGACTACAAAGTGACTATGGATGACTTGACTACAATATGACCATATAGTGACTAAGAAATGACCATGGATTATGCAAGAAAACTGACTACAATTGACTACCAATTGACTATACAAAGTCATCTAGAAGTCATTTTATAGTCACTAAAACGACATTTAGTCATTTTGTAGTCAATCTGACCACCATCTGACTTTGTTCTGACTTCTGGCCGACTTTTCTTTTTTACTGAGCATACCCTATCACAACATGAGTCATCAGTCATCAGTCCAAAATGGGAAGCAAGTCACAAGTCCAAAACAGGAACATTTATGCGGTGTGTCATGTGATCATAACAATGGAGTTTGGGGGTCAATTCAGGTTGGAAATTGATTGGGGCAACCTAGCTTACTGTAAGGCATATCATTCGGAGTTCATTCGGGATTCAAAGTTCAGGTGATTGTCAATAATCAGATGGCAGAGCAGCAGACAAGAGGAAATTGTATTTGGTGAAGCTCGGTACAAGAAATCTACTGTAGTTGATACAGTAGGTAGAGCTTAGGGCTCAAGGAGAGTCAAGTACGGTTGAGTCAAAGAAGAAAGACAACTGATAATCTAGTTTGAACTTTCAAACCAGTCATCTTCTCTGATATCTGAAAAACAGTTCTCTGTCTGCCCCAGTGTCAATCAATATGATTAGAAAAGTGGATTCTGAATCACACTCACCCATTGCAACAAAATTCCTGTTAAGACATCAGGCCGTGGCTTCAGGATCTGCTGTGAAGGCAAGCCTCTATTCCCTATTTTAATATATAACAAGCATTCATACCTTTAAGAAGTCTAGTACCAAGGGTATTGAGAAGGGCATCTGTAAAAATGTGAGGTGTTCTGAGGTGACATTGGGTGGAATTTTCTACTAACAAAATCTATAATAAAGGGCTATTCATTTTCCTTGATTTTTTACAATATAAAAACCAAATATGATAGTTATATATTATTAGCCTAAATTCAGATTAAAAAATGTTGTTAAATGATATTTATTTGATATAATTTTGTTACAATCTCTTTGGTTGAAACAGTGGATATTCTTCTACAATGTTTCACATAGAAATAGGATAGAAAAATGCAAATGATACTTCTTTATTTCATGTGTAAATGGTGTTGGCCACTGGTTTGGCTCTCATTTTTTAGAGCTATATCTAGATGAAATCCTTAAATAATAATATATTTTCCCACTCTATAAATTGTGGAAATATTATGTTATATAAATACCATTTTGATATCATTTTTTAACATCAATTTGGCTTAACAGTATGTAGTTATCAGATTCACATTCTTGACTGTAAAAATGGAGGAAAAGGAATTGCCTTTTATCACAGAAGTGTTAGAATTTTGTCAGCGTAAAAATAAAAATTCCATCCAGTGATGTTCAGGGCCAAGTTCAAAGTATTCAACAGTGTTCAAAAGTGTTGAACATATTAGCACACTTAAACCTTCTGATCTGAGGCCAAATGTGGATAACAGTTCCTCTTGACTCTAAAGGGTTTTGGGGTAACTGTTTACTGTTTACTATTTAGTTTATTTACTTCATACCACCATACCAGTAAATACATAGTAAAAGTAAACCATGTAAATAGTTTAAAAACTGTTTTAAACCTAAATGGTTTGGGCCTTGCATCAGGGGGGTAGCTTTTGTTGTTGAGAATAGCTCAGTGGACAGATGGCTGGGGTAGAGTGGGATCTCCAAAGAAAGTGGCAATGTCCTGAGGGGCGACTGTGATATTATAGTCACAAAGTTCATTGCTCAACCAGTCAGACCCTGGCATTGTGGTTTGAGTCAGATGAGCCATTGGTGCTGTTGGACATATCAGAGGCAGGTGCATCAGTAAGTTGTCGATTTTAATTTGGGGGTTTTTGGGGTTTTTTGGGGTTTGCCAGTTTTGGGAAACCCAGAAACCAATCTAAATAATTTAATTTGGACCAAAATTTGTAAAGAAATACAGGTAAAAGTGCCATTAGAACTGGCAGTCAGTTAAAAATTCATGTGCATGGTGATCGACGAAAGGGTTAACATAAAATGACTTGTATCTATCTAAAGAGTTATAGTATTGAGTATCAGGCAGAACAGAGTTGTGACCATAGACTGGAAGGAGGTGGGTGAGCAGCATGGGCAATTGTCCTCACATCAACAACTTGGGAAGCTAGCTTCCCACAATGCGTCTCCAGAGACACAGCCCACATACCTGTGTCTGGGTTGGGTTTGTCATTGTCATGAACTAGCCAGTTGACATATGCACAAGCATAGTCAACTTGCTTGTATTTAAAAGGAAAGAAAAGTTGAACCCATGCAACAACCATCTATACAATAATTAGGCATCGCATTGTCACAGAGTTGTGTGGAGCCATTGGGCTTCGAACCTTTTCCACAACTCGCTTGCTGCCTTGATTTGCCCTCTGTCATTTGCTTTTGATGACCCACTCTGTGTGTCCGTAATTTTTCTATCAATTTCTCTTTTTTCTGGAAAGGCTATGTCTTGCGTTTGATATCTGTCTGCGACTGCAGTATCTCATTTTGCCACTTCGGAGTCGGTGTTCCCTGCAGTGTCTCAAATGATCACATGTTGTCACCTGATTGACCTGTCCCTCCCTGTCCTTCTTGCGCTCTCTAACTTGAATGATCTGCTTGATTTGTTGCAACTCGTTTTTATGTACGTGATCTATTCCAAAACGGCATTACCTGAATCAATAATGAAGGTTTGTCACGTCCTTAAACTGTTTCCTGTGACATGAGTCTCTCTCTTGAAGGTCTCACAGATACTGCACACTCACTGCATGACACCCCTTCTCTGTGAAGTACAATCAAACATTCTCATTGACAGCCTTTTTGTCCTATGTGATGTGAATAGCCATTCTTCTCATACACATTTTGTGTTTTTACACCTCAGCTCTGTACTGCTTGAATTGACACATGTGATCAATTGTTCCATGCACGTGTTCGCCAGCATGTTGAGCATTCCCTTCTTCACAGTACTGCCTGATACTGCACTCCGACCTCCTATGCGGTGCAATGGAACCCTGTTCACTGTGGCATCACAAGAGGTGCGCACTGGCAGCCACGTGAAATGTTGTGCTCCTGTCCCCTCAAAAGTATGCTCTCTGACCTCCCTTTTTTTGGCTCTGTGTTACAATCTCATGCCGCATGCTAAGTCAATTGGACAGCAAAGGAGACAACAATGTGAAAGTTTGCAAAAAGTCTGTCTTCTATGGGTTTTTTTGGCTCTTCGTCTGATCGCAAGAAGCTTGCATGCCACCCAAGCAGCTCACAGTCATCTTCTGTTGAGCTTGATGTGTCCCTGCCTGTGCATGTGGAAGTATGTCTATCTCCTGCTTTCCTCTGTGTTAAAGTCCCCCAGTTTGAACTCACTGTTGTCTTCATTCTCAGTCTTTGGTCCATGTCGCTCGCAACAGATGTCTGTGACCCCCTAACCCCTGAACAGCCGCAATGCGAGCCTGATGGGTATATGGAAACTGTTATTCATGACCCATCATCAACCGCTCCTGCTTTGCTCACAGGTAAAGAACGTCGTGATTTTGGCCTTATGCGCGCCTAGTGTTTTGAGGTCTGGTCCATAGGACCGAAAAAAGACCGATAACTCAACTGGACCGGACCGTTGGTTGCGGTTGCAGCCATTTTTGATGGGACCTGGTTGTGGTCCGTCGTTGCTGAGTCAGATGTGTCAACCGCGAGAAAACTGGTTGGAACTGCTTGCATGGGGGATCGCTACCATATTTTGAGTTCATAATTTGAGTTCATAATCCTACTATACAACAAGTAAAAGTATATTCAAGTTCATAATATTACAAGTAAAAGTAATGTGTAATTGAGTCGCGCGCTTGGTTGTGCACTTGGTTGTGCGAGCCCGGGTCCATCCGCGGCCAGGCCTGAGGTGAAGGTGAGGGCTCAACATGCTTGCCGAGAGCGGAGTGGGGACCAAGTCTGCAAATCAATTAACTCACACTGACAAGAAAACTGACCAAGCAGGTTCAGTTCCAGATTTTTCCGTCATGCCCCCCAAAGTTAAGCGTGTACCAAAAAGGAAAAGGGGTCGACCTACAACTGGTGAAGACTCAACAAGTCGAAAACGGCAGGCATGCGACAATGATGACATCACTTCATCTGAGGACTCGGAGGTCACCAAACAGCCACAAAAGCGACAGGGGCCGAAGGGGAAAAAACGCAACCGTGATCCAGTGGAGTCTGTTGAGGAGGATAGCGATGAAGAGCCCAACGCTGAGGCCGTTGATCTCGGTGTATCGGATCCTGACACAGATATTGAGGTATGTTCATTAAAGGTTGCACCATACCTATTGACGAATACAGCAACAGAGGAGCGATCTTGAGGACCGGCACCAAGCAAAGCTCAGAGAAGAGGTGGCCCCAAAGCGCGAGACGACAAGGGACCTGGACTTGATGTTTTCCGAACGCTTGAAGGTGAACTTCAAGAAGAACAACAAAGCAACATTGATGACAGGTCGCTGGTGCCTAACGTGCAGGTGAGTTTCTGTTTGGTATTGTAGGAGCGTACTCTTTGACAGGGGAGACCCAGCATATGTTGAGAAAGCTGGGCTCCGCAAGTGTTTTTTGATGGGGGGGAATTCGACGCTGCGCCAACACTGTCGGAGGCATTACACACTATACAAAGAAAAGTGTGAGCGAGCCGGTGTACCTATCAATCATTGCGCGATCCCTCCGAAGCTTGCAAAAGCATTAGAGAAGGAAAAGAAGGAAAGGATGCAGACAAAGCTAGATGGTGGCTTTGTCGTCACTCGTTCAGAAGCCTTCACACGAGAGGCAACATTGCATGCCATTGCCCAGTTCATTGCTTGCGACGACCAGGTAAGCGTGATGTTGTATGTCAGTGCGGTGGGAAATATGACTTACCAGTACACCCTCCTGCTCGTCTTCAACCACCCTTGTCCTCCAGGCCTTTGCTGTTGTGAGTAACAGCCTGTTTCGGAATTGTCTTGTGTTGATGAGGCCGAAAACCAGGGCTTCTGAACTACCCAGTAGTCATGATGTTGGCGTTTATGTCCACAACGAGTGCCTGAAGTGGTTGAAGCAACTGCGGAGAGAAATAACAGTTAGTACAAGAGCTTGGATAGCGGGACTCAGATACTCACCGAGTATCAGGCAGCTCCTGGTAAAGTCTCAATGACAGCAGATGGCTGGTCGGCAGACAATACGAAGGCGGCATTCCTGGGGATGACTGCACACTGGATCGAGGTGAAAGAGGAGCGATGGAAGTTGCGTTCTGAAGTCATTGCGTTTCAGGGCATTTCAGGGGCCCATGATGGTGACAATTTAGGTCGCTATTTCATGGGGCTGTGTGACCGCGCAGGAATCTTCGGTCGGAATATGTCAAAACTCCAGGCCGTTACCTTGGATAACACATCAGCCAATGGAACAATTTGCCAGATGCTCCAGCGTCTCCACAAGTCCCGGAACCTCCTGGTTTGGAATGCACATGAAAACCAATTGATGTGAGTCCTCCTTTTGCATGTTTCGAGACCATATTCAGTTGTTCACCCAGGTGCCTCGGACATGTTGTTAACCTCAGGACTATTGATGTCATGGGACATATCACAAAAATAGCAGCCGTGGAAACAACAACGGCTATTTGGGAATATGATCCCGATCTGCCTGGCAACCGAGTCCTCAGAGGGTCCCTCGATGTTATTGCGGCCATTCGCACGCTTGCTGTCAAGATTCAATGCTCAGGGCAACGGATTGAATACTTCAAGAAGCTTCAACTTGAATCTGGTGTTACCACACCATTTGTAATCCCACTTCACAGCAATGTCCGATGGGGGTCTGCGTACAAAATGCTCGACCGTGCCTATCGCCTTCGACAGGCAGTAAGACTGTTCATTGCCGCAGCCGATGAATTGTTCAGGCCAATTACTGTTCTCCGTCGTGATGGCTGAGTCTCCAAGAAGATCCCGTGGTCGGCGTTCAAGATCACTGAGATGGACTGGGTCAGGGTCCTTGACGTCAAGTCAATTCTTGAGGACTCTAATATGATTCAGGAATACTTCTCTTCTGAACAGAGACCCACGTTATGGTGTTCACTACCTGCAATCGAAGAGCTTCAAACAGCATGGGAGGTGAAATGCAACAATCCCCAATATGCCATGTACAAGGATGCAATCAACGATGGCCTCACCAAACTCAACAAATACTATTCTCGGTTTGATGAGAAGCCAAGCTATGTACTGGCCTTGGTTCTCCATCCATCCATATTACAAGCTCAGCTATATCGCACATGCATGGGGTGGTGAGGTGGAGGAGGAGGTGGAGATTCTTGCTGGTAACCCCAATGCGAGGAACTGGCAGGCTGAGGCACGGAAGATACTTGAAAATACGGTGCATTTTTAACCCTATGCATTAGGATAGTGCGACTAATACAAAGTAGATGGCGAAATACTGGGAAACTCGCACGGCACCATTGACAGCGACACAAATGGCACCAGACATCCCAACAACGTCAAGACCTTCCCTGACAGGCTTCGATCAACATCGTCAAACACTGATCGCACATGGAGAGGAGGGTTGGGTTGCAGAACTGGGGTGCTACCTTTCCAATCTGCCACAAGATGCAACACCCAAAATGGACGTCGTCAAGTACTGGCAGAACCATCACCATATCTATCCAACTCTTAGGCGGATGACCCTCGATATTCTCCCCTGTCAAACCTCTTCTGTCCCCTGTGAACATCTATTCTCTGCCAGCAAACAGGTTGCAACGGATCGGCGCGTGAGACTTGGGGCACAAAGGTTTGAGGAACTTCAACTGATGAAATTCGCTTGGCGTCACAGTGTCGTTGATACGGCAGCACAGAACTCAAGTGAAATCGAACAAGTGGATGTTGAAGAGTACAAGGACCTTTTGATTGCTGATGCCGAACAAGCTGGACATGATCTCGATGCCGACGAAGAAGTTATAGAATATTATTGACTTTGAAGGTTTTCGTAATTAGACTATTAGTTACAATCACTAGACTAGTACTAGAGAATCCTATTGTGCTTCAGACCCAACGCTCCTGCACGCAACTTGCCTAGCTACACTGTGCTGGTGTGGTCTAGTGCGGCACCTGAGGCCTGAGGCCGGAATGACCGCATTGTAAGGTCTTGGAAGTTGGAACTGTGCACTTGCCTATCTCGGACACTGTTGCTGCGCTTTCACTAGAACAAAGTCTTGTCTTGCCTCATCCCCCCTTGTTGCTCGCTCTTCCATACCTTCACTTCTCCTCAAACTGCAGTCCTTGACCCTCTCTTCCCACCCTTTCCACCCACATAATGGTCAGAGGTAGCTTATATAATTCATACCCCCAATCGGCAGTGGGAGTCTTTAATGGTTCATACTCAGCCGGCGCCGGCCGACGTCGGAGATTCTCCCGGAATTGATACTCCAGCCGACGCCGGCTGGATCGGAGATAGTCGGGAATCCACGAGGCACTTAAACACAGAATAGAAAAGCAGAACACTTCCCAGACAATAGTGTGGATCCAGAGATGCTCTATATTCAGTCAAATAAACAGTATTCAGGAATATAAGAACATCCACTCAGAGGTGTGCAAGTACATCAGTAATGTGATCAGACAGGAATAAACATGGAATGTCCAATCACAGGCCAATGCATAGTGATGGTTACATTGTCATAGAGAATATATAGCATCTAATACCTCAACTGATGCCCATTAGAAAGTCTGCTGTAAGTGATAGTCCAACCGACGACGGGTGGATCGGAGATAGGCGGGAATCCCTCGAGGCACTCAAATAAAGACTAACACGGTATAAAGGTTTATAGACAATATTAGGATCACTCTGCAATCAATCAACTGAGCAGTATTCAGGCATGAAAGAGCATCGACTCAAATATGTACAGCAGAATGCAAGTCACCTTAGAAATTTACAAATGGACAGGAATAAGTAAGGAATGTCGGATTACAAGTCGATGCGTAGTCATTGCTTGTATGTATTATAGAGAATAGATAATGGGTAATACTAGGCCTATACCTATAGGAACATCCTCAGTAATTGATACTCCAACCGACGACGGGTGGGTCGGAGATAGTCGGAGTTCCCTAAAGCAATTGAGCAAAGGACTCAGGTATGTAAGACCATCCACTCAGATATTTGCAGCAGCGTGCAAGCAAATCAAAAGGCTCCAATTACAGGAACAGGTAAGGAATGTCTGATACAGGTTTTATGTGTAGTGATTGCTTGTACATATAAGGGAGAATAGCTAATAGCTAATACTCAGCCAAAACCTGTTGGAGCATCTGCTGTGATTGATAGTCCAACAATGATAGTCCATGGGAGCGGACCTCTGACATACTTCTTTTCACAAGTAAACAGATATATGTGAAAGGGGATTCAGGGAGTTAGGCAAAGCCATATCGGACTCATACGATTCACAAAGATCAAAATTTATATCTGTCAATATATACACCAAGAGGAATGGATGTATCAGAACATGTAGATTCATTTAATCTCACAATGCTTTAATGGAGAATTAGTAATCGGAGTAAGGGCCTTCACTGAGCTCCTGGAAAGTTCCTCCCATGCATGCATCTGGTATGATGCATATGCTTGGTGCCCTTTGAGTGAATCCTGCGTTGCAGTGATCATGAGTTTCTTCCATGTCTCTGCTTTGGCATGGAAGTATGCGGGGATCCATTTAGCCTCATTATGGATGCTATGCTGCTCCTCCGACCACCGTTCAAACTGTGCCCTTGCAC
This sequence comes from Lactarius hengduanensis, assembly GCA_021525025.1. Taxonomy (NCBI): domain Eukaryota; kingdom Fungi; phylum Basidiomycota; class Agaricomycetes; order Russulales; family Russulaceae; genus Lactarius; species Lactarius hengduanensis. Next base: position 9,088 of record JAKELI010000579.1, read on the forward strand.
GGAGCCAGTGAACCCTTTCAACTGTATGAACATGTGAGCACATCAATATTGGCATCAATAGATATTGAGAGCCTACAATCATCCATCCATGTCCCATCATCTTCAATAGTACGACCAAAGCCCCAGATCCAGGATTGCTGCTCATTCCTCTGCCCTGTTTGTTGTGATCCAAGAACCAAGGTTGCTACACGAAGATCCTTCAAATGGAGCTTCGGGAGATCCTGCACAATAGATGATGCCCGCCGGATCTTCCGGTATGCATCCCGTGCCAGACTGTATATCCGTGCATGCTCATTGACATTAGTATCAACGATGTGTACGGCATTCCAAGCGCGGGTCTTTGTCTGCTGTGAATTAGCAGGTCGGACCTGAGTGCGGAACAGTGCGGATTTGAATCCAAGAGCGAGGCGAATCCGATGGATGGACTCATTGGCTTGGGCACAGCGCAACTTGACTTCTTTCTTCGCAAGAGATTGGACACGATGCCTAACACACCATTCCCATCCAAGGGATGATGGGAGAAGAACCGGAAACTCCTCAGGATTGATGCCATCCATCCCAGATCCATCCAATGCTTGGGGAGTGGGATGATGGAGGGCATGGACTGAATGGTCATCATCTGTATCTTCTGAACTTCCGAGATCATCCACATGGTCGTACTCCTTATAATCACCCAAAGGTGATATAGGAGAGTTATCTGCGAGTGGCTCGTGGAGGAGGAATGAATCAGCCTGGTGCTCAAACATGTCAATGAGCTTCTGGAGGCGACTCCGCTTATTTTCAATGACTTGAGCCTCCTCTGTGGTGATCTTCAGACCATGTGCTCGGAGTTGATATCTGATGGCTAGTCTTTACAGAACGTTAGCTGATAACAATAGGTCACTGAAGAGACTCACTGCAACTCCTGAATCTTAATCCCACATGCAATCCAAGATGTTTGCCCATGGGTTGTTATATCTCCGCTCTCCTCCGATATGAGCTCTTGTTGTATTTCTGCGCGAGAAGGAGCTATATATACTTATTAGAATAGAACAAATCGGATGTATCAAGGTCACAATACCTTTGGATGTTACTGTATCATATATGTCCATTGCTGTAGGATCTTCATGTCTCTTTGACTGAGCATGCTTCTCTGCCTTGAGCCATCGTTTCGTCTTCGCCTTGAACCTTTTATTGAGATTATCTAATATCTCCGCACTGAGATCGATGCCAGTTTCCATGCGCCTCCACCGCTTAAGAAGTGATGGAACTGGATCATGAAATACTATATGAGGATCCACATACAGTATAAATATGGATGTGACAGACCAATGCGGACCATCTTCTTCCAATTAGAATGGTTCATGTGCGCATCCAATACCTCCTGGCGATGGGCAAGGGACATCCCGCGGATACTCCGCGAGACGTTATTGAGTGGTGCCCACAATGTTTCAATGATCTCCCCATCCACCTGCTTTGCTCCAGGAATATAGCTCGGGGAAAAGCGGGGTAAGCACGAATCTTGATGGCCATGGATATGAAAGAGGCCAATCCCAGTCCGAAGTTGCAAAGAGCTTGATAGAGATAACTCTGGGCTCCTTTCTACCCGCTCCTGGAAGTGAACCCCATATTGGCACATGATGTCATACATAACTAAGGCCACAGGGATGTCCTCCATATTGTAAGAGAGGGCCTTGCAAAGGCTATAGTCCATATTGATTTGCCTGACATTGGACATAAATTATCTCCGTACCAAGAGTACTTGAAGCATCGGACATACCTTTCTCCCTTCTGAAAGTCAACGACGGATGTAGGTACAAAGAATCCATGGCAGCAGGCAGTTGCTCCGATGCCTGTAACATCAAGATGTGGGCGACTTGAATTGGCCTGTTCAATGGCCCTGTATGTGTTACATGTGCTAGTCTATGGGGATTTAAGTTCACAGCACCTGTTAATAGTATCCAACATACCTGTACACTCTCCTTCCCACTATGGAGGTGAGCTTTGAACGAATTTGGGTTTGCCATGAAAGCCATTCCTGCAGATAGAGGAACATCTGTTTCCCCAGTTCTGCACCTCATGTGCTCCGCTGAGAAGTTGCCATCCATTATGAATGTTCGGATAAGCTGATTCCTTTGAGAATGTTAATAATGAGATATTGATCGGATCAATGAATGCATACGGCTGGTCATGATACCTGGTCTTCCAATCATCTGGTAGATTGATGCCTGGCTGTGGACATGCAGGACAGAATATGGCCATTGATCCATCATTAGCGGAGTTCCGATCGTGTTGGTGTCCCAGGCCACTTTGAATCCTATTCTGTAGATCTCGCCATTGGCGGGAAGCCCTCAAGAGCTGTTTGTAGAGATTCTGTATATCTCCATCAGCGACATTGTATGTAGTATCGGGATAGCATCCTAACTCACTGGGACGTGGTGGGGGAACATCCGATTGGTGATGCTTTGAAGTTTAGAATAGTACTGTTGCGCAGTTGTCTTGCACTCCAGGTTATCAGCCAAGAAGTCATCCAAAACTGAGAAGGTAAATGCAGTCTCAATTCGCTTAAAGGTTGAAGGAAATAATCCAGCTTGAAGGAGTTGCTCATCATTGGCACCAGCATTTGGGCATATGCAAAAGAGCACATCCATGTCAAAGACACCTGTTTGATTGATAATTGTGATCAGTGGATTTCCCGACTTTGCAGTCCGAGTGCGTCGTGTATATCCATCAGAGGGATCCAATATATCCCCAGAAGGGTCAAACAGTGTGTCCGATATCCCCTCCATATATTCAGGTGCGTATGACGAAGGTAGCGGATCTCCGGGTGAAGGGGCATCCTCCTCCTCAACAGATATAAGTGATGCAGAGCGAGTGCGTCGGGGCCTTCGCCCGCTTGGCTGTGGCTCTTCTGCTGCTTGGATTCCCTAATTATAGATTCGTAAGTGCATGTGGTGACTCATATATCTGATGTATCCATACCTCCACCGTCAGTGGACATGGCTTTCCATCATGACCAAAACATAGCTTAAATCCAAGTAACATTAATGATATTGGTGCAAAGTGTGAACCAGTCCAGCGGGAGATCCGATGGAATGGGGACCGCATATGAGATCGAAGGCAACAGTCCTTGCAAAAGTAATTTCCCCCAATACAATCGGAACACTTGATCTGCATCGATTTGGTACACATGGAGCACTTCGGAGCACTTGTCAGACCCTCCATCTCTAGCAATAGATGGAGATATCTGCTTCGGATATCTATCCATTGGTTCATCGGTGTCTACATATAATCAGTGTTCTGACAATGGTCACAGAACGTTTTGTAACATACACTAGCCTGTGGCTGTGTGTCTTCCATCTGAATGGCTGGCATATCATTTTCGTATGGTTCCATTGGCTGAAGGGTGTGTGATTCTTCTTCCCCCCTGGATGGCTGCCCAAATGATTGTGATTGAACTTGGTCTATAGTTGGCTCCGCTCTAGATTGAGAATGTGAAGCTTGACCTGACTTTGCCTTTCCCTTCTTTGAATGGAAGGGGACTTCCTTCACAATGGTGCGGAGTCCGCGTGCGGTCCGCCGGGTCTCAGCGACAACCTCCACGACGTCTCCCATGGGAATGGTGTAGGTATTCTTTGGAGCCATGACAAATAGAAATGAATAGAATGAGGATGGCTTGTATGATAGTCGATAGTGTGACCTCCTTCACCTCCTTTCTTAAATATGCCTTGGGCATCCTTAACCCACTCTGCACCTGTTTACTTGGATTATGGTACGATCCATACTGCAACATGCAACACACTACAAGACATGTAACAAAGAGCGCAATGAATATTAATCATGGTACCCAATCTACATTGTGAATGATTGTCCAGTCAACTATCGTCGGGGATCTCTAACTCCCAAGACATCTCCGATGCATGATCCAAAATATCCCTATGTGTTCCACTTGTAATCTCTGAAACATTAATCCCTTCCACCTCACATAGTGCCTCTACCATAAGACAAAGACGACGAATTTCCTTGTTCCATTCCTGAGCATCGGAAATAAGGTCTTTATCCTGTTTGTAATGTTAGATGGACGGATATGTTTGATATTATGAGGTGCATACACAGTATTCATTGTTTGAAACTTCTTGGACCTTAGGACCAGGTTCAAGGGGGAAGGTTTCAGCATTGGGATCTGACCCGTACATGTCGTCCTCATCAAATGATTGTGTATCAGAGTCATCCACAGGATCGGAAAACATATCGGGGGAGTGTAGCGGGTGAAGATCGGACGTCCGCACATGTTTTCGTGTAGTGCTGATATGCCTATCGGACTTACTGGTCATTGAGGAGGATGACACATGTTTGCCTTTGGATGTGTGAGACTGAGACTGCATGATGTGCAGTAGAGTAGTGAACCCTCAAGCGTTATAAATAACCATTCTTCTATGAAACAGGTTTGGTGATCCCTGATATACATGAAACACCGATATGTTATATCGCAGGTTACACCATATTGCATGTGATAGACATTGCCATGTCACTTCCAAGGTGTGTGATTGCGTAGCCTTTAGTCACTTGCCATTAGCCACTCACTGGTCTGTGTTTGAGTCAGAAGTCAGCAATCATAAGTGGAATGGCAATTGGGCAATTCTCGTTTCGATGAGGCAGGTCACATGAACCAAGCCCGAAACGGAAGTCCGCATATGGGCATTCAGTCGCACAGCACAGAACTCCGATGCAGACCGATCACATTCGAGTCACATGACACATTCTACCGCGCAGGGGAATAGTGTGACATCGCGGAATGCTATATCCAAATGGATGGCCCAAGTCTGGTTGGGTGGTGATGCCAAATCTCTATTCCTGCAATATTCAGTCTTTCTGTTCTCTTTACATTCAGTTGTCTCGTATCTATCTTCTCCTCTTAGTGTGTCAAGCGTGCAACTCCATTTGAAACTATATACGAACTCATATGTCTGTCTTATCAAGTCACAATCATCGATCAATTCAAACCGGACGTCCGACTACACGACTACATGGTTATACATTGGGTGAAACGAATATACTGTTATTTACTGAGGCTCCTGCTGACCAGGCGACGATTTGCGGGACGAGCCGCTTCCCTCTGAATTCCCCGCCGAAATGTGAGTGAGATATGGGACAATGTCCGCCAGAAGAACCACATACTAGGCGGTGCAGGCAAAGGGCCACTCGGAGACGCTTGACGAGACGCGGTTGCGCTCGCACCAGGCAAAGGGCCACTCGGGGAGGCTGGACGAGACGCGGTTGCGCTCGCACCGGGCAAAGGGCCACTTGGGGATGCTTGACGAGAGGCCAGCGACCCGGCTACACTCGCACTGGGCGATTCTGCTGAACAGATAACCTGTGAGTTATACGAGTATATAATAACAACCACCCACCCATTGCACGTCGGCGCTCGGACGTTGCACTTGAGGTACGAGACGATGCAGCAGAACGCGCATCGGAAATCTTGAGAGTGGAGAGGGGGATTCCAGGCGATGTGGTGGGGGGGTTGGCCGGGGAACGAGATCGAGAGAGACTAGGAGGGGGCTGTCCAATACCGGGAATGGACGCGGACACGATTCCCTGCTTTGCCAACAGCGCAGTCACCATGAGCGAAGTATTGTGCATGTACAGGCGTGCAGCGCGGAACTCCTCACGTCCCCGCCGGGCCTCTTCGCGGCTCTCTTCACGTCCACGTCGGATCTCCTCAAGCGAGATGTCGAGGGTCTTCTTCACTTCGCTGAGTTCGAGGGACATGTCCTGTACCTGTTGTGTCAGTGCTTCGATTTGCGCTGTACGGAGCGACGTCCGTGTGAGTTCGAAGCGGAGAGGATCCCTAGCTGGGGTTACAGAAGCTTACAAGCCAAGAAGGGATGACCCGAGAGCGAGAGAAAGTGGGACGAAGCGAAGCGAGAAGAAGCGAAGCGTAACAAGTATGAAGAAGAGGGGAACGTCGAATGCGAGATGGTTACGAGTTAAGGGGTGGTGGCTAAGACGCGCGGACAGCGTCCGAGGTTCTGCGATTTACGTTGGGAAAGGGGGATGGAGGCGGCTGCTCGGGACTAAGGCGAAGGCGAGGGCGTGGCTAGGCTGGCGGCTTGATCGATGAAGGCGGCGATGGCGAAGGCTAAGATTATGGCGACGGCGTGGCTTCTTGGCAGGCAAATCCGAGGTCGGCGGCTCGGAAGGCGAAGGCGGCGATGGCGATGGCGATGGCGATGGCGATGGCGATGGCTTAGACGGAGGCGAGGCTTATTGGCGCGGCGTAGACTGGACTTTTAGAGGCAAACGATGAGAGGAAGAGGGAGATCAACGATGACATTTGACAAGGCAAGAACGCGAGCTTTTATACATGCGGACCGTATACGATGCAAGCGAGACCAAGTCGGACGTATAGTGGTAAGTAGAGAGGAGCGGGGAGAAGGTACGAGCTGCGGGTATGGCGAGTACGGTAAGGCGGGGGCGAGCTGTGGCACAGGAACGAGCAGACAAACGAGTCAAAGAGATATGGGCGCAGACACGAGAAACGGAAACCGATCATCTAAGTAAAAGAGAGACACGGCATACGAAATATGTGGACAAAGGGAATCGAGACACGGTGACGCACAACAATAATCCTTCGTCCGACTCCATCGGCGGCGCAATGGCCTACGCGATCTCCAACGGCGTCTTGCGAGCGACTAGGGGCAACCGACAGGGTGGATTGGCGAGAGACAAGGGGTGAAGGCAGAGGTTAGTGGAGTGATAGAGGGAGGTTTGACAGGTTGAAAGAGAACGTCTACGATCGACGCAGAGGCAAGTGATGCGATGAAAGGAGGGCTCGGGCAATGCGTCAGAGGCATGTCGTCCGGTGGCATTCCACGGGTGTCCGGGGTCAGACAGGGCGGCGACGACTGTGAGAGGAGACGGAAGACGGAAAGACGACGAGACAGGAAACGAGAACAGAGACGAAGACGACGCGGCGAGACTTAGATTATGACTTGAGTATTAGCGTATGAAGGAGACGGAAACACGAGGGCGAAGGGTGGCGAAGGGAAGCGGAGATGGAATATGATAACGGAGACAGCTTGACTTTGAATCCGGGTGGCTGCAGGTGGCTGAGGGATACAGTAGGCGGAGCAAGGCCGAAACAGGCGAAAACAGGTGATTTCGGGCCCAGAGCCCGAGGGAACCTTACAGCGCGTCCGCAGCTGCGCCTAGGAAATGCGAACCGTGTTCAGCGCACGTACGGTGAATAGCGGAAATAGAGCGGGCTTACTTGGTGTGCGTGTCCGAGCTGAGGAGACCGATCGGGCGTCCGCAGATGCCCACGCAGCAGGGGGGCTACACATCTTGCGATTCTTAGCGCAGTGTGTGCAGGCGGTCGTGAGACGCTTCCCCGTAGGCTGGGATATGCACTCTTCCTCCTCGCGATCTATGCAAGGGCCGCAGCGATCCTGCAGTCGATGTAAGTGCATAAAAATAAGATATAATATTATTGGGATACATACAGTACCAGTGGCCACTGCTGGGCTATTGTCCCGACGGCGCTTGCCTTGGCGGGGAGGAGACGTAATAACGACCTCGACTTGTGGACGGCCGGACTTCCGAGGCGCAGTATCATCGGATTTGATAATGGCGGCATCTGGGCTGTCATCAGCGCGCCGTTTCTTTGCGCGCGGCCGAGGCTGTGGGGCAGGGGGCAGAGCGGGCTTGAAAATAGCAGGTGCCTTCCCCTTGGCACGTGTAGTGATGGTCGACTTAGGAGGTGCGAGGGAGGACTGCGATTTGGACGGGGGAGGTGGAGCATTGAGCATAACAACTAGAATTAAGTGCATTAGTGTCGGGGCATATGAGATAGATGTCACATACCATCAGCATCGTTGTCGTCCTCCTCCTCCTCCGAAAGCCACCACATCTTGCTGGGCTCAATTCCTACCAAATACTCGCGCAGGTCGACCGACATGAGGGACGCATGCCAATCGGGGTAGACCTCCTCCGTTTTCTTGCAGAGCTGTGCGACATATTCCAATGTTATCCCATCCCAGCTAGGGACACGGTTATCGCCCCTTGCAGCCTTCCACTCCTTTGATATCGCCTGGACGACCGGATGAACCCTCGGCATCTTCATACCCACATCCTTCTTGTTAAAAATCACACGAATCGCTTTCTACACTACCTATCAGTATATGAGATGTGAGCATGTCCAATAGACTTACCAGCTCCTGAGTGGCGCTCTGAGTAAAGGCAGCCAGTTCTTCGGACATAGGCGGGTCGGCTTCCAGACGTTCAAGGGCACACAAGAACTTTGCTGCTACGACCAGGATAGCCGTTTCATCTCTTGTCAACTCTCCAACACCCTTCCTAGCCATTGTGTGGATGTATGTGGGCGGGTGTCGTACGTGTGTGAATTCAGGTCTCGTAGACGTGTACACATGTGCCACATGAGCTCCGCTGAAACGTGTCGGGCTTCCTCGGACTTCCCACGACCTACCTCCGACAAGGGATGGTCTTTCCTATCATGGATAATCATATATGTTTACAAGTAGTTACCCATCGATTCCATCGATTCTGATTGTTCGCTACGTACTCGATCTATTACATACCTTGATACATAATAATAAGCAGGATTCTCAGCTTCAACAACATTCGCAAATATGTCAGACGTCCCCCGCTCTTCTCGCTCTCAGTCCCGTGCATCTGAGCGATCCCCGCCGACCATGTCCGCCTCCACTAATCCCAAACAGATCACTGCTAAGCCCCAGCCAATGGGACCCCCGCCAGCACCATTGTCAGGTGCAGCAGATGATGATGACGATGACTTCGACTTCATGTCGAAGATTCCATCGCCAGTTGTATCACTGCCCTCAGCTCCCCGAGCGAAGAGTGGGGGCACTCAGGTAGAGCTTCATATCCTGAATAATTCGAAACATGTTTATGAATATGTGACTCAGCCCAAGAGAAAGAAGCCAGTCTTCGAAGATTTCATGGATCTCATCCCAGCGTCTCAAAACTTTGTCGACCGATGGCCCGCCCCTTCAGGGGATTCCACGGCTGACGATTCACCCCCACCCGCTGCAGGTGCTCGCTCTAAAGAGCCCATTGTATGTCGATTACTATTATCTCTATCACATGAACTCACTGCGCTTCGGGCTAGGTTTCTGACACTATGGAGGTAGACGGCGGAGATAACGAGGCCCGCACCACCATCCCATCAGGTCCTGCTGGACCGCGAAATGTTCCAAAAGCACGGGTGCGTGATGCTACATCCGCCGCACCTATTCCACTAATCTCTACATATCTAGCCTATCGTGCAGGACAAGGCCCTTGTGCCCACACCCCGTGGTCGTACCCTCGGCACCGCCTTGCAGAATCCTTTCACGTCCGCCGGGCCATCCGCTGGGCCATCCTCATCGGGCCAGCAAAAGCACCCCATGGGGATCGTCGTCCCCCCTTCAAAAAAGCCTCAGGACATCGCGGACTTGGAGGAGAGGACCGAAAAACTCAAGATTCATCTTGCACGTCTCTGGGACACGCTGACGCTGCTCAGGGGCGCAATGGCAGAAACAACGGACGATATGTATAAGGCTGTCGTGGAGATTGAGGCCATCGCCTCGTATCTTGGTTGATTGTAGCACGTGTATCGGATTGTAGGTATTAGTGGAACGATAAACGTGATCCCGTCCGTATATCCGAAGCTCTGCGTATGTTACGACTTTCGAGTGAAGCTATGCATGCATGTCCCTGAGTCACGAGCTATTTCCGCTACATGAGGGACACATCTCCGCAATGCTCCGCGGACGTCCGCTCTTCACCCTCGCTATATGTGTGAATACATCTTATACAGATCGGTGACCTTCGAGTGAAGCAGTGCGTGCACGTCCCTGAGTCACGAGCTATTTCCACTACATGAGGGACACATCTCCGCAATGCTCCGCGGACGTCCGCTCTTCACCCTCGCTATATGTGTGAATACATCTTATACAGATCGGTGACCTTCGAGTGAAGCAGTGCTTGCACGTCCCTGAGTCACGAGCTATTTCCGCTACACGAGGGACACATCTCCGCAATGTTTCATTATCGATCCTTGTCACGCATCAATGCTCCGCGGACGTCCGCTCTTCACCCCCTTGCTATATGTGTGAATATACCTTATACAGACTGGCGATATTAGGAAATCTGCCATCGTCAAATTGAAGCACCACCATGTATGGTGATACCTACAGGATATACACCCAACTTTGGAAACATACATGTCATTAATAGTCTGATTCACTATTATTGACAAGGGCTTCATCGGACTTCCCACGATTATTGAGGACACATAAATTGATTGTATGTTTCGTGCACATGTGTTCTCATGACTTTGCTGAGTATACAGGAGCTCCTCCTTCCGTGCATAAAACATAATTATGTTTGACCAAGGACATATGATGTCTCCAATCTAATGTGAGACGCAAGGTGAAACGTTTGTGAAATCACATTTGCATCGGAGTATCACCCATCTGTTGCATGCAAACTTTACCAGTCAAATGTGACACCCTACCCATACATGTTGTATCTTCACTACATGTTTGATTGTCGGTGTACTCTGGGATGGTGGGATAATGAATTATTTATATTCAAATATAATGACCGTATGGGTACTAGTATGTATTTAACCACTGAACTGATAGATACTTACATCCACTGGCATCCGCTCAACCATCTCATCCTTTATATCTACCCATTTTATCCCCCTCCATTATGCAGAGTGACTCCTCCAGCACATCTGGTAGCAGAGATTCTCCACACTCAGAGAGCGACGGGGAACAGCCTGCCAAGTCGGGCTTTTCTATCACCCCTCAAGACAGAGTTGTTCTACAGGAATATCTTGAAGAATTTCAAGAGGCCGATCCAGATGAACGGACTAGGATCATTGAGAGGGCCATGGCAAAGTTATATCATCTCCGCCCGGTTGATACACCCTTTGACAAGAAGGATGCAAGCAAGGTGTGTCTTGGTTATGCAGACATGAGGATATCCCTTATTCCCGATTCCAGAAAATTCAGAAATGGTTTTATAACAAGTATGTCCGCCCCAGGCGTCAATACATCAAATTCACCCGCAAATGGTCCGCCCGCAATGCATTCTATCATCTGAACCGAGATGAGGTCTTGGACCATGTAAAGGAGACCTCTGGGATAGAACCGGGAGATCCTGCATTCTTGGGAGTCCTTCAAGACGCAACAACTACCTTGTGGAAGGAGTTATCTCCTATGGATCAACAGGATTATGTAAAGGCTGCTAGGGAGTGGTCGGAGGAGACACCACCGAAGCGCGTTCAATCGAGGTATGCCAGTATTTGTATCAGTTATTAATCGATTCCTCAATTCCTCACATATCTCCTATATAGAATGGCATCCTCTATGCGTGAGAGGATCATCCAGGACTTTCAAATTCAGCTCCATAAGACATGCGGAATCCACTCCCTTGTCCTCACAGCATATGAGGCTGAAGACAATACCCTTAAGATAGGCTTGTAAGTAATCAAATATCCACACATCCCTTGATATATGTCTGCTGATTATTGGTGCAACCAATTTCAGGAATGATGTGAGCACTGTATTGCAGGATGGAAAGTCCTTTCGGAAGTACTGCCCAGACTGGAAGAGTGCTGCGCTCTGGGAGCAGTGGATTGAATTTGGGCAGAAATGTTTTTCAAACGGTATGACCAGCCTCTTATCTATGGTGATCACATATCATCAATGAATATTTCAGACACTGTGCAGGAACTCCCGAAAAAGGACCGCTCCAGGACTATAAACACCCCAATTCCCATTGTATTTGATAAATATAAATGTCCCAAACTTCCAAAGGTTACCATGTTCGATGGATATAAGGCCAAAGTTGTTCAGTCATTGCTCAGGGAGTATTGTACTGCACATATCCGTGAGCCATTCTTTTAATACATGTGCAGCATGATATAACAAATATGAATTAGGGTTTGTCACCGGAAATAAGAAGCAGACCATTCCATGGGGAGTATTGGTCAAGGACCCATCATCCTGGATCTTGGACGACTGTACGCCGGAAGAGTTTGTGTGGAAGGACCCATCCAAGATCCAGATTGGAGAGGTCTTCCGCCTTCTATCCCATTGGAGCGACAGACAAGACGAAGGCCTTGGTCCCCTGATGTGGGTTCCAACCTCCCCACTCTTCCGAGATGTGAAACATCCTCGGAGGCATAGGCGACATCTCCGACATGCACAGCAATCAAATGCATCTGATCAAGAGTCCTTCAACCTTAGCAATTATGGGGACTCCAATCCAAAGAGTAGCAGCACTGATAAGTCTTCAGCTGAATCATCTGATTCTGATCCTCCTCATAATCGGACCTCCGATGTGGAGCGTGAGACTACTGAGCCTTCAAACACATCATCAAGCAGTGACGAATCATCTGACCATGCAATGGCTACAGAGACTCCTCCATTTCATGAGCCTGTGGAGCGAAGTGATCCTGGTGAGTAATGCTGCTATTATTTTGTTCTTCATTTGTTAATGGTACGTGTCTAGGGAGTGACGGAATTCCTCACTCTCCAGGAAATAATTATCAAGGGGATGATAGATATTCGTCACCAGGTTCGTACTCCATCCATTTCCCATCTACAGCAACTTAGGTAGACTAATAATTAAACCCCTAGATATGGCAGGTCCATCGGATCCTTACCCTGTGCAACAGGAACGAAATCAAATCAATAATTACCCACTCGCAGAGGAAGGGAAACGAGTCGTCATACCGACAGAGAATGTAACGTCTACCACGGACGTTTGCCTGACTTAGGCCTCTTGCGTGGTGGCGATCCGAAGCGAGTAGTAGAGTCGGTTAGCGGGAGTCTCTGGATGATGAGCTGGGTGAGGGAATAGACGTTCCTCTGTTCCTGCTCTGTACCCGTGAAGGTCTTCTCCTTGATGGACTCCAATGGGTAGATCGGAAAGGATCTTCAAGTCGTCCCAAGAGTCGTGATCGACAACGTAGAAGATAGTATAGGGACGTGCGACTCGTTCGTTGAGGTACAGGAACACTCGGTGGCACGTAGCGTCCAAAGGGTATTCCACTGCCCACGGGGGACTCGGGATAAGTCACGGGGATCCCTGGTCTAAGGGGATATGCCGGACGACTCACTTAAAGGGGGATTCCCTCTAGTGCAGATGTAGATGAGAAGAGTGGTATTCGAAGAAGACCAAGATACCGCTCTTGGTCTTCACTCAGAGCTACTTATACAGGTACGCGCGGGCTTTCAAGCGCCGCTCCAAGTATTACTAGCCTATAGCGTAAGTAGAGCAAACCCTAGTACAGCTATCCTAGTAATGAGTCATGATCCGAGCCATATCGTACACAATCACATGTACCGGAGCTTACCCGGTTGACTGATCAACTAAGTCCATGACTATATGCTGCTGACGCGGTGTCATACCCTTGTACGTCAGTGTCCACTTCCGGGCCGAAACGCTCCGTTAGTCCGAACCGTAACAGAGAAGGTCAAGTAAGTCCTGCAATCATCTCCGAGTTGTAACCTTGCTTCTAACAATGTGCAGGAATATGGACACTGGCAGGGGTGCAGCAAAGATTCGTCCAAGCTTCCTAGCCAGGTAGCTTATACTTACATAGTTACATTGGAGACTTTCCGACTTCAATAATAATATAATTCATCATAATAGATATGTGTGTGTACTATAGTCAGGATATCCGCACTCTTTACCGCACAAGTTCATACCCCTTCAAATATATGATGAGTTCCTACAGATCTTGCAGACTGATTTCACTTTATATATTCTGTCACTACACATTGGCTTGCGATCGGACATATTTTACCTATTCCCAGTCGGAGATAGTCGGGGATCCCCAAGCCTATTCCTGCCAAATCATAGTGTTTCTTGCACTTTGCTTCACATATCTGAGTGAATGTTCTTACATGCCTGAATATTGCTTTTGATTTAATACAGAGTACCTCCACATTTTCTAATAACTGTTACACCTTACTAGCATGTTTTAAGTGCCTCAGGGATCCCCAACTATCTCCGACCTACCACTAGGGACGTTCCAATTGGACATCCCTTACCTATTCCGGTCCATTTGTAAGTATCTAAGGTACTTGCACTCTGCTGCACATGTCAGAGTGGGTGTTCCTACATACCTAAATACTGCTCATTTCATCGAGTGCATGGTGTCTCTGGATCCCTGCTAGTCTTCACAGGGATCCCCGACCATCTCCGATCTGCCCACTATCAGTTAGACTATCAATTAGAGCGGATGTTTTAATGGGTATAGGCTGATTATTCCTGTCCACTTGTAAGTATCTAGGGTGCTTGCACTCTGCTGTGCCTATCTGAGTTGAATACTGCTCATTTGATTCAATATAGAGCATCTCTGGATCCACAATATTCTGGGAAGTGTTCTGCTTTTCTATTCTGTGTTTAAGTGCCTCAGGGATTCCCGACTATCTCCGATCCAGCCGGCGTCGGCTGGAGTATCAATTCCGGGAGAATCTCCGACGTCGGCCGGCGCTGGCTGAGTATGAACCATTAAAGACTCTCACCGCCGATTAGGGGTATCAATTATATAAGCCATCTCTGACCATTGGCTGTTCCACCTGCTTGCACTAGACTCTAGTTATAGCCATTGGCGTAGCGGTGCGACTTTACAAGTCCCATTCTGACTTTACAAGTCCCATTCCGACTTTACAATAGTCCCGTTCCAACTCAGACCTCCGACTTCCATCAATCTCTCCCGTCCTCTACCTTTCACTTCCCTGCTCCTTATGTGTGATGCACACAAATAGTAAGATATACTTCTCAATGGTGTTCACCCTCGCAACTGACTGTATTTCCTAGGACGAGATGCTAGTAAACACCGCCGAGCACATCAGTTCTGCCTCCTGATCACTGCATCTTGATTTGTTCCCTTTTTGTTTTTGTTTCTTGTATCGCTGTGCCAGTTGCCGGGATGCGTTTTTGACATGATCTGTTGGCATATGCTCCGCACGCATAAAATCAAGATGCTCATCCTTGACAAGGCCGACGAACTCTTCAACAAGGGCTTCAAAGACCAAATTTACAACGTCTACCGCTACCTCCCTCCTGCCACACATGTCGTGCTTCTGAGTGCTACTCTGCCATATGATGTCCTTGAAATGACCACAAAATTCATGACCAACCCTATCCAAATTCTTGTCAAGCACGATGAACTGACACTTGAGGGTATCAAGCAGTTCTTCGTCGCAGTTGAGGAAAAGGACCGGAAATTCGACACGTTCTGCGACTTGTATGACACCCAGCTTTGTCCATCGCCTCTCTGTCTAGCTTTGTCCATCGCCTCTCTGTCTTCATCTCATCGCCTATCGCATCACACTGCCAACCGCGACCTCGATCCAGTGCAAAAATCATTGACCCACAGCTGTGACAACCACAACTGTGATGACGACTATAGTGATAGCGACTACGACAACAACAATGATGTGACCGACTGTGACTACGAAAACCGCAACCACGACGACGACTACACAGCTGAGTTGCATGCACTGCTGAGCACAATAATGCTAATGACGATGCTAGTGACCATGATGACAACAGCAGTTACCGCAATAACGTACTACGTGCGCTGCCAACCACAACTGGGACGACAGCTACACGATGATGAAGACCACCATCACGACAACAAGCCGACAACTATGACAATGGAGACAGCGATAAACACAACGGCAACGGCAACGACGGTGACAAGTACAACAATGGTGGCGACAAGCACAACAAACAGCGGAAGCGATAAGCGCAACCGCACTGACAAGTATGACGAAGGAAACAAGCACCACCACGACGGAGACAAGCACAACAATGACAACAGTGACGACGACGATGAGCACAACAACGATGGCAGTGGCAGGCCCATTATATAGATTAGATTTTGGTACACAATGTAACTAGTACTTTTAGCTAATGAGAAAATATACTACTAGGTGATCAGTAGTACAGACAGCAAAAGGATCGGTTGCAACCAGTCAGTGACCGGTCACAAATGAGTTTTGGGACCGGTCCTAGGAGGACCGTGGTCTTGGTCCCGGTTGCCCCCAAATGGGAAATAGTGGCAACCGGTCCCGGTCCCGGTTGCCCCAGTTTGTGGTCAAAAGACTGGACCGGACCGGACCTTAAAACACTACGCATAGCTCGCAAGTTCTTAGAACTATCTGAATACGACTTCTTGCTAAAACATGTATCGGGAGTAAAGAACGGCGGCACAGATGCCCTGTCACAACAGGCAGACTACGCGATCGATGGGGAAGACAACAACAATGTTGTGGTTCTTCCCGCAGATCGATTCATCCGTGCCACGGAAATGTCAATGCATGACATGGACATTTGGACCCAGATATCGCAGAACCTTGACGAGAAGGATGTGTTGCGATGGGTCGAACCGCACAGCTTGAAAAAGCTGGATGGGCTCTGGTGGAAAGGGGACACTCTAGTTGTTGTGGGCGACAACGACCTTAAGTAGGGGGTAATCACTTTCTTTCACGACACTCCCGCCATGGGACACCCAGGAATCATAAACACATACGAACTCTTGCAACATGACTACTGGTGGCCCAACATGCGTAAAGATGTGGAAGACTACGTCAAAGGCTGTGCTACGTGCCAAGCCAACAAAATAAATCCTCACCGACAAAAGCCACACCTATTCCCCATATCCACTGACCCAGAGGCAGAACCATTTGAAGTTGTAGCAATGGACTTCATCACAAAACTCCCACCATCTGATGGATATGATTCCATCCTCACGATTATGGATCACGACTGCTCAAAGGTGGCCATCTTCATCCCCTGTAATGAATCTATTACGGCGGAGGGAGTGGCGCACCTCTATCTCCGACATGTTTACCCTCATTATGGCATACCCCGAAAATTGATCACAGACCGAGACCCCTGATTCACATCAGCATTCATGAAACAGCTCTGCCAAGTCCTCGGTATTCGACAGAACATATCCTCCGCATACCACCCTCAGACCGACAGACAATCGGAACGTACAAATCAGTGGTTAGAACAGTACCTCCGACACTGGAGCAACGTACAGCAGGACAATTGAGCAGAGGCCCTTCCTGTAGCACAATTCGTGCACAACTCGTGGCCAAGCGCCACAACAAAACACTCCCCATTCTCACTCATCATGGGATGGGATCCACGTACCATGTGGACGCCAAAACCCACATCAACCCTGTCTGTGGATCAGCGCCTTGAAGAAATGTCCATTTGAAGACAGCACGCGCAGGACTGTATCAAGCATGTGCAAGAACTCATGGCGAAGAGGGGCAAGACGCGCTTCATCCCCTATCAAAAAGGTGCACAAGTCTGGCTAGAAGGGACTAATCTTCGAACCTTCTATCCTACAGCCAAGCTAGCCCCCAAACATCATGGACCGTTCCGCATTAAGAAAGTCTTATCAGCGGTGTCTTATGAACTCAATCTTCCGAAGATGTGGAAGATTCACCCTGTGTTCCATGCCAACCTCCTCACCCCATATAAAGAAACGGAACTGCATGGGGCTAACTTCACGCGCCCACCCCCTGATCTTATCGACGGAGAAGAAGAATTTGAGGTGGAGCGTGTCCACGGATCCAGACTTCACGGCCGAGGGTGCAGACTCCAGTTCCTCATCCAGTGGAAGGGCTTTCCCATGAGTGACAGCTTGTGGGAACCGCTGGAAAACGTACACCACACCCATGACCTTATCACCAACTTCTATCACCATAACCCTACCACCGATGGGGCTGGACGAAAGTTATAAAAGCACACCCCGTCAACTCACATCCTTCCCATCCCCAACATGACTTCCACTCCCATCGTCTCTACTGTCCCAGTCCACCCTCCCGTCTCCGTCATCCTCGAAAACTTGACCATCCCCTCACAAGCGCTTGGCATCCCCGAGGGCCTTGATTTATACACTCCGTACTCGAACGTCCCCGACTCTCCACCAATACCCGTCCTGGCACTAGCTACGAAACACTTCAGCAGTGATGTTCCTCCCCCACTTGAGGAAGCTACCCCACTTGCTCTAGTGCCCGAGCAAACACTACCTTCTCTACCCAACACATCATTCCCGGTTGCACAGGGGTATACTCTGACACCCCTCGCATCCCCTAAACCCGCTCCCCTGACCCTTGTCTCGCTCTTCTGGATGACAAAGAACCCATCAACTATGACCATGTCGCCCCTACCGAGGGGGACAATGTTGACCTGAATGACCCTGGCATCCCGTTCTTCCTGAACAACCCTTCCTCCCCCATGCACTTCTCCCTCATGATTACCACTGTTGCGTTTGTGCCTCCAGGGCTCCTTCACGAGGAAGATGTCCGTGCATTAGGCATGACGACCCAGGAGCAATGGGAGGATTGGCTGTCCTCCGACGGCCAAAGACACATTGAAGTAAGTCCCTCATTGGTAGTGATTGAAAGTCCGGTCCGGTCCGGTTTTTTTGCCCAATTTGGAAAGACCGGGACCGGGACCGATCCATCGGTTCATCCCCGAGCCCCAAAACTGGACCGAACCGACAAGAGTTGGTCCCACCCGGTTGCCGGATTCTCAAAAGACCGGTTGTCGCGGTCTAAACCGGCTCATTCAGGGTCGGTTGCAACCGGCCAAAGACCAACTGCAACCGGTAAATATATGTATTAGAAAATACCTAGTACAGTAGTTACAAGTTGTCCTACAGTACTCTATGGATGTAAATACTATTATAACTATTGTCCTCGTCACCAGGAAGACATCGCGAACGCATCGTGGTAGCCATCGCGTTGTCGACGAGTTGTCGTGGTCATTGTGCGAGTGGTTGTCGATGACATTGCAGCCGTTGTCGCGCGTTGTCATCGTGAATTGAGGTTGTCGACGCGTTGTTGTTGCGGCTGTCATTGTGGTTGTTGATGAGTTAATGTTGCGGCTGTCGTCGTGTCGTCGTTGCGGGCCTTGCGGTTGTCGATATGTCGTCGTCGTGGTTGTCGACATGTTGTTGTCGCGGCCGGTCGTCATCGTCGTCGACTTGTTGATGTTGCGGGCTGTCGACGTGTCGACGTTCAAGTTGTCGAAGTGTCGGTCGTCGTTGCGGCTGTCAAAATGTCGTCGTCCTGGTCGTCGCTGTGGTCGTCGATGTGTTGTGGGTGCAACTGTGGTCGTGGTTGTCGATGCGGTGTTGATGGTGGTGGTCGTTGGTGATAGTGTGGTTGTTGTTTTTGAGGCTGTTGTTGTTGAGGCCGGTCCGAGGCATTGATGTCGGTGTCGCTGCAGTCGGCCCGGGTGTCGGAAGGGTGGTTGTAGTTCCCATTTGGTCGACATTGTCGAACTTGGCGTTGTCGGATGGTTGTGGCTGGTTGTGGCTGTAAAGACTGGTTGGGACCGGTCCCAACCGGCCCTGTAGCAGTTCACCCATTTTCCAAATTTGGATGAACCGCAACCGGTAAAGTTTTCAGGCCGGATGAACCGCAACCGAAGGTCTGGTTGCAACCAGTTGTGGTCCAGTCCGGTCCCGGTTTTTTTCCGGTTCATGGGACTGGACTTTCGAACACTACTCATTGGTGGACGCGTAAAGAGTAGGAGTTAGAGCTGGCCGTCACGTGACCTGGCACATGACCTGCCTAGAGCTTAGTCCAGAAGGGTCCGGATGAGCTTGTGCCCAGACCGGCTCGTGACTTGTGACTGATGTGACTGCTGACTGATGTAACCCGAGAGCCATACACCATTGGCTAGTTGTATTAGGATTTGTGGCTGTGTATTAGGGTTGCTGAGCTTCAAAGCTCCACCCCTTGTGTATAAGTAGTAGACTGTCTGCGTACGGACTCCTTAGCTTTGATATCTTGAAGAATCCCTTCCCTTGTTGGCCCCTTAGCTCGTTTGCCCTGTGTGTGGCACTTTCCTCTTCGCCGTCATCAGCTCCCTGTTATAAGTCATACGCCGACTTCTCCTTCATCGCTCTCGACTTTCACGTCCCTGCCTTCCGTTTGGCCTGTAAACCTCAGCAAACCGGTCCCTAATCCAAGTTGGATTGATACGTCCAGAAGGAACGTAACAACCACAGACCAAGGGAAGAAGCTCGCCCCCTACATCTACTACTGCAAAAACTACACTGAGTGTGTAGGTACCTTGGGCAAGGGTCAGCCTTGCTACATCTGCCCCATCTTCCTCCGCTCCCCCAACTTCAACCACGAAGCCCAACCCATCACGGATGGGCAGCTTCTCATGTTCCACCCTCACGACCCCCATCACATAGTCATCAACGAAGTCCTTATGGAGCT